>VSMD01014581.1:0-235359 GCA_008750895.1 Mirza zaza
CAACCACTGCCTGGGTGCTCCCACCTCTAGCCCGGGGACCACTGGGCCCTCTACTCAGGAGGCTGGGACTCTTGCCTGCTTTGAGGTAATGTCCTCAGAGGACCCAGGGGACCAGAGAGACCCCCTCTCTCTGTTCCCAAGATTGAAGATATGTCCATAGAGAAAGTCTGTACGCTGATTTCTAATACAGGGTACCCTGTTGTTGACTGCTCTGAATATATGTGGTAGGGAGAGAAAGGCAGAGTAAATGATTAATAAAACATCTTACATTGTAAACTTTTAAAGCAAACGTGCATCTTTAATACCAGTACTAGCTGGTATTACTGATACTTACTGAGTGCAAATGGAAAGCCAGGCTATATTCTAAGTGATTTTCATATATTATCTCATTTAACACAGCAAACAGTAAGGTACCAACATGCTCCTCATCTTGCACAAGAGGACACTGAGGCACAGAGGGGCTAAGTGATTTGCTCCCGGTCACAGAACTACTAAGTGGCAGAGCTAGGATTCAAACTTAAGTTGTCTAGCTCCAGAACCTCAGATCTTAACCATTATGCTCTACTATGCCCCTGTTAGTTACTTGGAGGCAAAAACTCTTTCAAATAGGAGCAGGCAAATGTGTTTCAAAGGGGAACTGGGGCACAAAGCACAAAGAAGCTGCCTTGTCCACTGTCGTGCAGGAGGTTACTGGCAGACACAGGACTGGAATTCATATCTCATCTCTCTAGCCAGTGTACTCTGCTATCCTGCTGGACAGGAAAAGCAGGGCAGGGATCCAGGTGACACTGGAACCAGCTGCTCTTATTTCCAGTAAAGATGGGTGGGGTGGGGTGTGTAATCCAGGAAGGAGAGGGAAGGAGGATGGAAAAGAGGCCTGAGCCTGGTAGGGTCCATCTGAGTCATGCCTACTCCTGTCCCACCTGCCCCAGGTCAGCTCCTTCCTGAAAGGAGCCACCGAAGGGTGGAATGCCCCCTGGAGGTGCCCTATGCCAACAAGAGGAACCAGTGCATGGGGTGTGACAACCCCAAGAGCTTTGCCCTCAAGGTGAGGCCCTCTACACCCTTCCTATTGCATGGTTGAGGAGAGGTAGGGGACTTGAGTTGCAACCACAGGAGATACCTAAGAGACAAGGTGAAGACAAGGTGAAGCAAGACCCAGGGAGTCCCTGAAGTTTCCAGGTGAGCCAGTGACCCAGCTGCAGAGCCCGGCAGTTGGAGCAGCCCCTTCAGCTCCTTTCAGTTGCAGTTGGTCTCTTTCCTCTCCTCAGCTCCTGCGCTTCCTCCTCCCTCCCACTTTCTGGAGACTCTCCTTTAGCTCCCTCCTGGGCTCTGCTCTGGTCCTGATGCAACTCTTCAATTCGTGCTTCTTGAGGCAGGCATTCTTCCCCACTCCAAGGACCATGGTGTGGACCACAGGGTCTCTTCCTCTCCTTTGCTTATCTCCTGACTATGGCAAGTTGATACAGGCTGAGTCAAAACCGGGAGGCGAGAGTTCCTCTGGGTTGCGTGGCTTCTGCCCACTGTCCTTTATATGCTCAGGTCTGGGGAGGGTGTGGTTACTGCTCACCAACTTCAAGGCCCTTCAGCCTATATAACCTTCCTGTCAGGGGCCATCTCTCTTTGCCCAGATATTATACTTTGCTGTGTGAAGGACCCTGTATCTCTATGGTACTCCACCCACTCAAGCTCCAGCTCAGAGGAACCTTCTCAGAAGGTGATTGGTGATAACAGAGGGCAGGGGGGGAAAAGGGCTGCTTTCCAACACTCATTCTCCCTGACTTAGTAGTCCTAAAGCCCTTCCTTGCCTACAAATATGTCCATGGATCCCTCAAAGTCGCTGTAGGAAAGCCACTCCCCTTCCCTCCTCTCCATGACTGGATCATCGTCCTCCCTGCTATCCTGCTGGAGGTGCTTCCAGCACTGGTGCAAGGACACCCCACAGTCCCCCTGGTTCTCTCCTACAGGCCAAGTGGCTGCTAAAGAACAGCTTTGCAGGGGCCATGGTCTGGGCCATTGACCTGGATGACTTCACAGGCACTTTCTGTGGACAAGGCAAATACCCTCTCACAAATGCCCTCAAATCTGCACTTGGTGTCCCCATTCCCAGTGGCACAGTATCAGAAATAGAACCAAGAAACTGATTGAAGTTTGTGAATATGTAGCAAGAATAATTATTCAGAATTTTACATTTTTATTTACTATACAGATATTTGTTTTTACATTTTAGAAAAATACATTTTTGAAAATAGCTTTAATACAACTATTTTACAAGTCACATTAGTATAATAAAACATCCTTTAATCAAAAATAAATATTTCAAAAATTAACATAATTTTAATGCCCTCTTCATGCTCAAATATGTCTGGGTTTGTATGATGAATCATGTGAAGGGACTCAGAATTGTCAATCAGACATTCCATTACACATTGAATGTTCTCATAAACATTCTGCAGAAAAGAACACATATTTGCACAAAGTGCTCATGTAGTCATTTCGTGAACTAATGACAAAAAGAGAATGTAAACTTAATTTCTTGCAGAGTCAACATACTTTGCATATATTTTACAACCATTAGAGTGTGTCTGGCCCCGAGTTCCCCTGACTCCTTTGTGATCTTTGTGGCTTGCACTTGACCTGTCTGGATTGCTGTCTTCATCTTGAGAATCCACATACCCGTATGGTTCCTTATCTTATCGCCCTGGCTAGTCCGGGAGGAAGACCAGCTGAGATCGCCCTTGCTATTCCCCCAGTCCTCTCTCCAAGTTCCTTCCTGCTGCTTTACCTGTTTTAAAGACACCTGGCACTCTGTGAGCAGGCCCAGTGTGGAGCACTCTGTAAACATCAGTTCACTAAATCTCCATAAGGACCGCATGCGGTAGTCATGGTTATTACATGGTCACTTTACAGTTGAAGAAACTGGCACAGAGGCTAAGAGACCCGAGTAAGGTCAAACAGCTTGAAAATGCTTTTCCAAGCTGGCTGTCTGGCTCTGGTGTCCAGGACTTTAACTCAACCTCTGTGCTGCCCTTTGGCCCAGCTGCAAGTGGACGCCACACTTCCTTCCCAGCCCAGGCGCCAGCCTTTGCATCTCAGGACAGAGGGGAAAGCTGAGTGGAGCAGGTCAAGCAGCACCAGCCAAAGTTTTAAGAACCCTCTGCGACTTCAATGTCCCCCATCCAAGGACCTGGAGCCATTTTGCTGCCTCTGGCTGTCTGGTTGCCCCCGCCCCCGCCCCTGCCCTCTCCACAGCGTCTGGTAGGCGGCTGGGAAGGGAAGCAGCATCTCCCACGTCCTCTGCTGCCCTCACTCCTAACAAGGGACGTCCGAGTGGAGGCATGCTAAGCTGAGGTGACCGCACTGAGGTGCCCAAGTCTCCACTTAGGGTGACGAAGGGGCCACAGCCAATTTGCTGGCACTGAGGGACCCGACAGGGGCAACAGGGTGGGGTGGGCCTAGGGAGGAGAACCTCATCCCTGTCCCCGGATGGAGGGATGCACACCCTGGAAGCAATTGACTGTCAAACAACGCTCAGCACATTGGAGGTGTCAGCAATCAACGCCTCCTGCAACTCACTTTTCTTGTAGCTACCTGCGCCCTTCATCCACCTACTGGCTGGGTGATCCATTGCTAAAGGTTGTCGAAATTTTCAAAAATTCTGTAGGAGCATCCAACATTCCTGAGGTGGCTTGAGCTGCCAAGACAGACAAATGCTGGCCAGAATCCAAAGGAAATACTTCATAGGATCCCGCAAGGCGAGGAGCTGGCTGGAGGGAGCCCCCGCCTGCCCTGGGAAACTCACCAGGGAAGTAAGTGCAGACCTCCTGGCCCTGGAGACCCGTGGCTCTGAGGATCCCAAAGGCCACTTGCTGCTGAGGTTCCCTCCCTAACAGCCAACGTAGGCCACCACTGTCTGGCCAGGCCAGGAGCTGGGCAATCGCCACCATCTCCAGCAACAGGGGGCAAATGAGTGACAGCCAGGGTCTTTAAACCTACTGGCTGAGAAGCTGTAGGTGCTCAGATTGGAAGTGGATAAGTCTGTGGAACCAGGCGCCCAGATGTTGCCCACTCTTCCTCCCATTGACACTCACTTGCTCCACTGCTGTTCTGTCTCCAGTTCCTCACTCCATCACTCCATTTTCTAAAAAATCGCTGTTAATCATTTGGACCTGACAGGTGGCTGTCCCATTAGCAACAACAGCATTTCACAAAATGTGTTCTGAATAACAGTGGCTTTTTGCAAGCTACTGCCAAACTAAAACGTTTTGAGAAATGCTATCCTATACCCATGCCATGTATGGGCCACAAATTTGGCTCTATATTTCTGGTAGCCAAATGAAAACTGAGAAACAAAAATAGTTACACAATGTATAACGTCTAGAAAATCAGAACAAACCAACAAGTACAAATATTTCAGATTCTAAGACCAGAATGTAGTTCCCTCCAGGATTTTTATAAACAAAACAGTGTGTAATGTGAGGATCAGCATCCATAAAGTAAATAAAAAGGCCTATTTTTACATATGAATGCTCCCTCAAAAGAAAGGGAGGGCTTAAGTCCAAAATGCAATCAATCAAAGCAAACATATGAGGAGCTTATGTAAAAGGCAGGTTTTAGTTCTCTGCTTGTCTCTCCAGAGCTGTGCTGTCCAATTTGGTAGCCGCTAGTCACAGTTGGCTACTGAGCACTTGAAGTGTTGCTAGTTCAAACTAAGATGCATTGTATGTGTGAAATACACATCAGATTTTGAAGACTTAGTAGAGGGGGAAAAAAGTAAAATATTTCAATGATTTTTATATCGATCACATATTGAAATAGTATTTTTAGATAGATTAAATAAAATATATTTTTAAATTAATTTGACTTGTTTCTTTTTACCTTTCTAAATACACCTACTGAAAAATGTAGAATTACCTATGTATGTGGTTCCTATTATATTTCTATTGGACAGAGCTGTAAAGTTTCTTGAACTGTAAGATATCAATAAATACACAATATAGAGCAAAAGTGTTCATGGTTTAATAATTTGTGAAACACTGCCTACTATAGCCCATTCTTGTTATATTCTGGAGGATGGTAATGTGAGATCCTTGAAAAAAAATTCTGTGGATGAAACACATTTGGGAAATGGCAGGTTAGGCATAGAGAACTTCTCAGGGCTCTCAATAGAACATAAATTGCAATTTTCCAAGTGAGGCATCTCATATGCAGCATTTCTCCAGCACATCCAAAGAACCCTTTCATCATGAACACAACACCCATTAACACAATTCTGAAGGACAGTTTAGGGAACTGGCCTATAGAATAAAGCTCACAGGCCTTACCCAGGTTCATAAGTCTTGTCATGTAGCCCAAGGCTTGGATTGCAAATTTCTTCTTTTGCTTTTCACCCCAACTAATATCTAGACCAGTTTCTTCACCAGATTTCAAGGTCTCACCCCAGACATGATGAATCAGACCCTTTGAGATCACCCATATTGTGTCAGTTAACTTGCTGTATAACAAACCACCCTGAAATCTAATGGCTTAAAACAGCAACAATTTCATATGCTACTATACGGATAAAACTTGAGGACACCATCGTGAAAGAAATAAGCCAGGCACGAAAGAACAGATAGCGTATGATTTCATGAGATATCTAGAGTAGCCAAAATCATGGAAACAAGGAATGGTGGTTGCCAGGGGATGCAGGGAGGGGGAAATGGGGAGTCGTTCCATGGGTACAGAGTTTCAGTTTTGCAAGATGAAAAAGTTCTAGAGATCAACTGTTACACAACAATGTGACTATGGTTAACGCTACAAAACCATACACTTAGAAATGGGTAAAAGGGCAAATTTTATATTATGTGTTTTTTAACCACAGTTTCAAAAAATTAAAATTAAAACCAAAACAGCAGCAATTTATTTAGCTCACAATTGTGTGGGCCAGAAGTTTGGGCTGGGTTGAGCAAGGGCACTTCCAGTCTTGACTGCACTCACTCTTGCATCTGTGGTCAGCTGGCAGTCAACTAGCTGGCTGCTCCTGGGGGTGGCCTGGCTGTCAGCTAGGGTCGTTGGGAGTAGCTGGCCACATGTTTCTCATTTTTCCTCAAGCTAGCTCTGGTCACATGGCAGTCTCAGCTTTCCAAGAGTGTGAGAGCAAAAACTGCCTGGCCTCTTCAGAACTTGGCCCAGAACAGCAGTCCCCAACATTTTTGGCACCAGGGACCAGTTTCATGGACGACAATTTTTCCACGGACTGGTGAGGGGTGGGGGATGGGTTCGGACAAATTCTCATAAGGAGCACGCATACTAGATCCATTGCAGCTACAGTTTACAGCAGGGTTCACGCTCCCATGAGAATCTAATGCTGCCGCTGATCTGACAAGAGGTGGAGCTCCGGCGGTGATTCGAGAGATGGGGAGCTGTGGCTGTAAATACGGATGAAGCTTCGCTCTCTCACCGGCCACTCCTCTCCTGCTGTGCAGCCCTGTTCCTAACAGTCCCAGGGGCTGGGGACCGCAGGCCCAGAACTCACACAATGTTACTGTAGCCTGTGCTCTATTTGTCAAAGCAAATAACAAGGCCAGTCCAGAATGAAGGGTTAGGCACAGCAACTCCACCTCCTGATGCAAGAGGCTAAAAAGCACTGTGGCCATTTGCACAATCGTCCACACTTGTTCTGCACCCCCATTTTCCAGAATAATACATTATTAGCTGTTCCTTGTATTTTATATATTCAGAAACGTACCTCACTTTCTTTCACTCTCTCAGACACCTTTCCACCTCATCAGCACAACAGATGTATTTTATTCATTTTAGTGGTGAATTTTTACATGATCATTTTGCTGGGCTTGCCTCACTCCCCTGCCTCTCCATTGTCTTTACTGCACCTCAATGCTAAATGCTAAATATTCTAAAAACAATCTTCTCCAAAAATGTTTTCTTGATTCCCTCCCTCTGCCTTTAACCCTTTCCATTAGAATCCTTAAACCCAGATGTGTGGCTGTCCACTCCTCAAGCTGGATTCCTTTTTACTTGCTGTCCTAGTTACTCTAAGCTAACTTTCCCAGTAGCATTTAATTCTCCAGATCACAAGTTCTATTTGTTTAAATGTCTGCACCAGTGAGGGTAAACCCGTGTCCTGTTTACTCATATAGCAAATCACCTACCTGACACAATGCATTCATTAGATAATTATTAAATAGACGAATGAACATTAATGAATAGTTTGATATAGGTGCATTCCCATGGTGTTTACTGCGAGCTACAGCAGCTGACAACAAGATTATAGGGATAGGGACTACACCTCCTCCCTTTCTTCCAACTGGTGACTCATTTTTTACTGGAAGGATGTCTTCTTTTAATACCTCCCACCTGATTTCTCATGTGAATCAACATTTGAGTACCAGATTCTATATCTTCATTAGAGCATATCTCCTCTGTGCTACCACTCTCTAGGTCAATTATTTTACTTTTAAGGGCAAGGAGGGCTTTAAGCATTCTGAAACACAGCCAGAGAGACACAGGAAAAACCAGTGGTGATCTTGGAGGGCTGGAGTAAAGGAGGAGAGAGACCACTTACCTTTCCTGTAGGTGTAGCTGGTGCACACAGTGCCTCAGTCTTATGGCTATGAGCTTTACAGAAGTTCTTCTCAAGCTGCAAGAAGACTCAACTAAAATCTATCCAGCAATTCCTGGTACTTGTGCTAAGATAGACAGCATGTCTAGACAACCTTCTCCAAGGTGCGACTTTAAAGATATCAGAAGATCTCTCCCCCAAAGGATGCCCTTGCACCAGCCTGGTTTTTTGTCTATAAAATACAACAGTTATTCCTACTAAAATTAATTCATTTGGTGCTCAATGAATGTTTATTCGGGGGGCCTATTTTGCATAGGAAGTAGATTTTAGGGTGCAATATGAGAATCAACATGGGTTTGACTAGTATTTTTTTTTCTCTTTTCTTGGCTAGTATTCTTAAGGATATTTCAATCAAATGGGAAATAAGACACATGCACATATTCTGTAATGATAATTATTATTTGTACAGTGCTTACTATGCACTTGATTATTTACGAATGTTTGTTTAATGCGAAGTAGGCATTCGTATCCCACTTTTAAAAATTAGAAAACTGATATTAAGGAGCTTTCTCAATTTCCCACTCTTAATAAGTGGTGGGAAGGATTTGAACCTAAACAGTAGAATGGATTTGAACCTCAATCTGTGTGGCCCTTTCCACTGCTTCCACATTTCT
The DNA here is from genome assembly GCA_008750895.1 of Mirza zaza. Classification (NCBI taxonomy): domain Eukaryota; kingdom Metazoa; phylum Chordata; class Mammalia; order Primates; family Cheirogaleidae; genus Mirza; species Mirza zaza. The sequence continues at coordinate 8,236 of VSMD01014581.1, forward strand.
TCCACAAATGGTCCATAAAAAGAAGCATATGTTGTCTGGATGGAATAAACAAGGTGCCAGAGAAGCAGAGGTGAGGAAGGTGGTCACTTTCAGCTGTGATGATTGGGGAAGGTGTTGTGGGGAAAAGCATTTGGGCTGAGCTTTTCAAGATAGTGGTGGAGATGAGTACAGGAGGACAATATTCTATATTGTAGGCAGAGGGGATGGCCTCAGCAAAAGTGCAGAGATGAGACCGTTTTTGAGCCTGGAGAACAGTATAATTTAATAGGCAAGATTTAAACTGAGAGGTTAGCAGGCGGCAAGGCTGGAAAGGTAAATTGAGGCAAGATTGTGGAGTCTTGATGACAAGTGAAGGAAAAAGGACTTTATGAGGTAAAAGGAAGCCACTGAACCCCACACCCCACACCCCAGGCACTTGGGGCCGTTTGTAGAATAGACTTAGAAGGAAAAGAAAGAAGCTACAGTAAACTGTCACAAGTGGTAAGCTCTGAGAGCAGTGGTGGTGGGGAGTGGAATGGAGGGCTCTGAGAAGAGAGGCAACTCTGGGACCCGCAAGTGGAGCCCTGTAGTTGTCATGACCAAGGGGTTGTGGAGAGCAGAGGAAGGGGATGAGTCAAAAAACTGTTGTGGCCTTTTTGTCCGACATCTTAACGAGGCTGCGGTAGCTGCAGCGCTTCTCCAAGCTTCGCAATGCCGCCCGAGGACGCCAAGAAGGAGAAAGATGCCGGAAAGTCGGCCAAGAAAGACAAAGACCCGGTGAACAAATCTGGGGGCAAGGGCAAAAAGAAGAAGTGGTCCAAAGGCAAATTTCGGGACAAGCTCAACAACTTAGTCTTGTTTGACAAACCTACATGTGACAAACTCTGTTAAGGAAGTTCCCAACTATAAGCTTATAACCCCAGCTGTGGTCTCTGAGAGACTGAAGATTTGAGGTTCCCTGGCCAGGGCAGCCCTTCAGAAGCTCCTTAGTAAAGGACTGATCAAGCTGGTTTCAAAGCACAGAGCTCAAGTAATTTACACCAGAAAAACTAAGGGTGGAGATGTCCCAGCTGTTGGTGAAGATGTGTGAACAGGTCAAACCAACTGTATATTTAGAAAAATAAAACTTTATTAAATTGGAAAAAAAAAAAAAACTGTTGTGGTGAGAGCCTCGGTGATCAGGAGAGCTTTGGAACCATTCACAGAAATATAGCAACAGGAAGAGGTGCCGGCCTAGGGGAAAGAACCCCTGGGAAAGTGTCACCCTTTGGGCTCAGGGTCTGGTGGCCAGGTATGTTACGCTGGAGGCCCCAAGGCAGGCTGAACCCAGGGAGGTGGCGCAGAGGGAACGAGCCTCCCCAGCAGACAGGAACCAATCGAAGGCCACTTCAGGGGTAGAGGGCTAGGGAAGAGGAGGAAGACTAGGATTAGAAAAATTAATAGGAGGAAACAGGATAATGAATTTGGGGACAAAAAGAGCAGGCTATGACACTCTCTGCCTTTGCTTATGGAGGGACCTCGGTTCTTACCACAAAGAATGAATGAATCCAAAGTTAGTGCTTCTGCCTGACAGTGTGTGAAATAGCCACTTAGTTGCTTCACTATCCAAACAAAGAATATAGCCCACTGTACATAAACCATTTTGAGTTATATAAGCTACTTTATAATGGGGCTTATTATTACGGTTCCTGGGGTTGAGCTCAATCTTTTCTTCTTGTAAAATGAAATCAAGATAGTATTGTTTACTTATCATTAATGGGTTCTTACATCCATTTGAGCTTTGTGAGCACTGCCAATATCAACACTTACTTTAGAGGTAGTCTTAATAAAGGAAAATCTGATAAGGCACAGGAGAGGACAAAGAGGGAGGGAGGCTCCACCACTGAGGCAAGATGACCAAGCTCACCCTCCTCAACGATAAGGGGCCACCTCAACTCTGCCTGTGAGCTACTCTCTCCCTCTTGTTTTTCTGCCCCTTTCAAACTCTTTTTAACTTTCAAATTTAAACCAAATTGCCTGAGACGATTGCTTTTGACAAAAGCACAGGGATGTACTGAACATGGGGCAGCCTGGTGATAGGTCCCCCACTGCCTGCTGTCTCCCTCACTTTGCCAAGCCCAAAAGGTTCACAGCACTTTAATAATCTTTTTTTTCCAAAAAATATTACAGGGGTGCAAATGCTTTTGGTTACATGTACCAATTTTATTATGCTTGAGTCAGGGTTATAAGTGTACCCATCAACCAGAAAGTGTTCATTGTATCCATTAGGTAGATTTTTGCCCATTCCCTCATTCCCCCTCCCTCCTGCTTGATTTTTCACTGAGTTTTATTTCCCTCTGTGCACATGTGTGCTCATCAGTTAGTTCCAATTTAATAGTGAGTACATACAGTGTTTGTTTTTCCATTCTTTAGATACTTAGAATAATAGTCTCTAGTTCCATCTAATTTGTCGCAAAAGACATTAAGCCATCCTTCTTCGTGGCTGCATAGTATTCACAGTATATATATCACATTTTGTTAATCCACTCATGTATTGATGGGTACTTGGGTTGATTCCACATCTTTGCAATGGTGAATTGTGCTGCAATAAACATTCAGGTGCAAGTGTCTTTTTGATAAAAAAATGGTGTATTTTCCTTTGAGTAAATACTCAGTAGTAAGATTGCTGTATTGAATGGTAGGTCTACTTTTAGTGCTTTGAGGAATCTCCATACATTTTCCATAGAGGTTGTACTAATCTGCAATCCCACCAAAAGCCTATAGTGCAGCTGTTCTGTTTTGTCCCGTTTGCCTGTGATTGCCACAGTTCAAGCCAGTGCTGGATGATCTTTGTTCAGGGTGGTGGGTTGTTCCCAAGATCAGTGTAGGAAGTTCAAGTTGGAGACTGGGTGAGACCCTCTCCATAGAGGCTGGCATTGTGGGGATTGCTCTGCTCAGCGTCTCCCCACAGAGGTGAGAGTGACATCTGGGTGAGGCTACCTAGGTAGTGGCTGTGGGTACCCAGGCTGTGGGTGTTTACTAGAATTAGTTCCAGCTGTAATGGCAGCTCAAGTTGGTGGGGGTCCTTGAGGGGCATTGGACCTTGAGGCAGTTCTGCCAGCTCAGCGGCATTGGTGGAGACTCAGGGGTGGGGTCTTGGGGCTCACATGCAGTGCAGGAATCTCAGGGGCAGTGTCCCAGGCCTGCTGGGGAATCTGGAGCCACAGGAGCAGAGCCTTGGGCTTGGGCACAAGCGCCTCAGGTCTATACCTTGGGTCCGGGAAGTCAGGGCTGCACAGTCGGTGGGCTGTTCCCAAATGGGGTATGGAGGCAGGACCATGCAGATCACAGGTATTTAACTGTCTTAGGGACCACAGATGCCAAGTTGCGTGGGTGGGTGTTGATTCCAGTGCCCCAGGGACTGTGGAATTCTCTCTCTCCCAAGTCCGGCTCAGACAGTTGCCCAAAGCTTCTCAGATCGAGTCTGCGGTGCCTGAGGCAACTACTCTGCTCAGATCCCACCACGCTGGGATGGGATCACAGAGTCACAGAGCATGGCATAGGGAGCATCCACTCTCTCTGTTCCCTCCTCAGCCCTGTAGGGGTGATGGGAAGGCTACCGCTGCAGAGCTGAGTCCCATGTAGACCTGACACCATGCACCTGAAAGCTCAGGATGGCGTCAGCTGCAGAAACCTGGATCGGCAGACTACAGATGCTTACTGTGCCTGTTCTCTGGTGCAATGACTGTGCACAGACTCCAGGCAGCTCCCCCATAAGTCCGGACAGAGGTCTGCGGTGGTGGAGGGAGCCCCCTCACAACTCATGCCACAGTGCCCATGGAGTGAGCATGGCACCCCAGTGCTCTATCCTTCTAATCTTCCCCCCGTGTAGATGCCTCACCACAGACCCCTTCCATCTTGTCGAATGAATTGCCCATCACCTTCTCCTTAACTCCAAGTATCCAACATCACTTCTCTGGGGTTTCACAGTGTTCCTTCCGAGAAGAGCTATCCATAGGTAGGCATCTGCCTGCGGTTTACAATCCTTGCCTTGAGAGCTGAGTGCTGACAGGCTGCTTCTAGTCTGCCATATTCCCATCTACCTCTTGTTAGATTGCTGTAAGCTATCTCTGTGTTGAGAATCAGCCGCAGGTGTAAACTTAAGATCTTCTAAGGTCTTTTCTGAGTCTTTCCTCAGGCATATGCAGTCACTTTCTAATTTTCCCTGGATATGAAGTTATTTTTTGATATCCCAGTCTTTGATATCTGGCTTCCAAATGTGGAAAAGAGAATAAATGGAAGAAAGGAGATAACGGTGCCGGCCCTTTAAATCACCTGGATATTACTTCAGCCAGAGGGGAGAGACTTGCAACAACTGGGAAAGTGCAACAACAAATGGCCACCTGCACCTTTGTCTGAACCTCTGTTATCAGAAGCAGCAATTAGTGAGTGATAGGAGCACATATCTCTGTTATTTGTAAGACACAGTCCTTTTTGCCCACCATGGCTCCTGCAAGCTATTTACAAGCTGCTCCTGGAACACATGCACAGCTGCCTACCATTGAGGCTGAGTGGTGGCAGATAGGGATCTGCAACTGTGCTAAGAGCTGAAATTGACTGAAATTTACCTTCCAAGCTTTCCCAAGGAAGTTGTAAGCCTTTAACAGACTCCAGAGTTCCAAAATAGTTACATTAGACAGATTCTACCAGTGAAATTGTTGTCTAGGTAGGGAGATAGATTCCTGGTGCTTCCTAACTCTGACATGGTCTCAGAATTCTCTCCTCACTTTCCTTTTATATGGTGCTCTTTAAGCTATGCATGTTGAAAATGCAGAAAGAAAACTGCCATTATTCCCAGATAACATGAGAAATTTAAAAATGCACAGAAAATCATTTAAACTAATAAGCATATTTAATGATATTGCTGGAAATAAAGTTTTCATATAAAAATTAATTGCATTTCTGTAGACATGTAATAAACATAAAATTCAGTTTAAAATGATATCATTTATAATAGTGATAAAATATGTAAGCGACCTTGCTATAAAGTTTTTAAAAAGATGTGAAAGATTGTTATGGAGAAATTTACTTCACTTTATTAACAGACATTTTAAAAGATGCAAATAACTAGAGAGGTAACTCACTTTTATGGACAGAAAGACTTCAAACCATGAAGATCTCAATTCTTTCCAAGGTTATTCCATGTAATTACAATCAAAATTCCAATGTGATTTCTCATGAAATTTGACAAGTGAATTATAAAATATCGGCGGCATAAAGAGCCAAGGTGACTAAAATATTCCTGAGGATGAAAATCAATGTGTGTATTGATGGGTGGGATACCAATCATACCAACCAAGTTCATTGTGTCAGCATGCACAGTAAATCAATCACCGTGACAATTGGTTTTACAAAAGACAAAGATTTATTCACAAGGCAGCCCAGTGAGGAGGTGGGAAAACAGCTCTCAAATCTACCTCCCTGAGATAAGGTTTAGGCATATTTACGGGTTAGGGGAAGTAGGGTGGTCTAAGGCATGCAGAAAGGTGAATGGCAGCAGGGGAAAATGAAGTAACAGGTTCGTTCTGTGCAAGTGTACAAGGTTCATGGCATTTCATAGGACACATATTCAGAAAATGGTGGTATTAGCTGATCTGAGAATGGAGTTTTTGGCTCTGACTTCGAAAGGCCACTTCTTGGGCATTTGCACAGGCCCAGTTGAAGACTCAGTGGTCTCTACTAGTTTGAACTGAGAAGGAGCCATCCCAAGTTCCTGAAAAACCATGTAAGCAACTGTTAATATTACCATGGTGACATATAAATGCAATCTGTAAGGAGACCAGCAAAGGTTAAATTACAGCATTTAGCAGCACAGCCGCTAGCTTCATGGAAAAAAAATAACATAAAGCAAGCCACCAAAAGCAAGCATGGTAGGCTAAATTTGGAGGATCTAATCAGATTAAGCCCTCAGTTTCACCGTTACATTTGATAGGTCTGAGGTATCATAGAAATGGTATTTCAAATTAGTGGGGAAAAGATGAATTATTAATAAATCATGCTGGGACAACTGGTTACCCACATGGAAAAAATGAAATTAGATGAAGTCTATATATGTATGCACATAAATAAATTTGATTAGGAATTTGAATTTAAAGTGAACATTTAAAATTTTAGAAGAAAATATAAAGAATATTTTCATCCTCAGGGTAGTCAAAAATTTTTCAAATCAGATATCAAAAAAAGCAAACTATAAAGAAAAAGTAGTATGCATTTGACCACATTAAAATTAAGAATTTATTTTCGGCCGGGCGCGGTGGCTCACGCCTGTAATCCTAGCTCTCTGGGAGGCCGAGGTGGGCGGATCGTTTGAGCTCAGGAGTTTGAGACCAGCCTGAGCAAGAGCGAGACCCCGTCTCTACTATAAATAGAAAGAAATTAATTGGACAACTAATATATATAGAAAAAATTAGCCGGGCATGGTGGCACATGCCTGTAGTCCCAGCTACTTAGGAGGCTGAGGCAGCAGGACTGCTTGAGCCCAGGAGTTTGAGGTTGCTGTGAGCTAGGCTGACGCCATGGCACTCACTCTAGCCTGGGCAATAAAGTGAGACTTTGTCTCAAAAAAAAAAAAAAAAGAATTTATTTTCATCATAAGATACCATAAAGAGAGTGAAAGACAAGCCATAAAGTGGGAGAAGATATGTTCAATGCACACAACTGACAAAAAGTTGGAATCCACCATATATAAAGAATGCCCATAAAAATTAATAAATTTATGGACAGCCCAACAGAAAAATGGGCAAAAGACACTAGCAGGCATTTTGTAGAAAAGAAAACAAAAATTTGCCAATAAATGTCAAAAAATGCTCAACTGCATTAGTAATCTGACTGATATAAACTAAAACTATCCACCACAATGATATAAAATTTGACATCTACAACAAATTTTGGCAAAGATGTATAGTAGGAATTCTCACACATTGATGTTGGTGGTATAAATTGCTATAACTACTTTAGAAAAAACTATCTAGCTAAATATTAAATTTTAATATGCCTAAGCTCTTTTGCCCAGAAAATCCATTCCTAGGAATACACTGGAAAAACTGTTGCAAATATGCACCAGGGAACATGTACAGGAATGTTTATAGCAGCACGTCGGGAGAAAAAAATGGAAATAAACCACATGTTCTTCTATGTAGAAAGAACAAGTGAACCACAGCATATTTGTATAATGGAATACCATAGAGCTATGAAAATAAGTGAACAGCTGCTATTTTTTAACAATTGGATGAATCTCAGAAACTTAATGCTGAGCTAAGAATGTAAGAAATAGAAGAATACATAAGGTATTATTTCATTTATATAAAGTCAAAGCTAATGAATATATTAAAACTAATATAATAAAGTGATTATAATAATTTAATACAAAACCAGTGAATGTACTATTTAGAGACAGACTTATAAGATACAATTATAAATAAAGCAAGGAAATAGTACAAAATTCAGGACAGAGCTTACTCAAGAGGAGTGAGGAACACTTAACTGGGGAGGACTACATAGGGAAATATTCAAAAATAATATATTTTTTAAGCTAGATGACGGAACAGGGGTTTTGATTCTGTAAGCTTCCTAAGTCTTTCAAATATGATTTGTGCTTGTTAAAGTTGGTTTTGGTCACCTGCAAAATCAAAGGCTAACTGATATAAGCACCAAGTACAAACTATAGCACATAGTAGGTGCTGATATTATTACTTTCACAATTGAAACTTTCCCTGGCAGCACTTCTACTAGACTTTCTCTGGTCCTAAGAGCAGAACAAAACCCTTAACCTAATTATCATAGGATTAATGGATACGATTTAGTTTCTAAGTGTGTTAAATGAATCAACCTGTCTGGACTCACAGGAACTCTGCTAAGATGCTGACATCCCATGATGAGCACCTATATTCCCACCAACTGCATTCCAGGTATTGTCCAAGACAATACCATATAAGCAATACAGACAATATGTACTAGAGTACATAAAGTAACTCAGAGGCAGATCCAAAGAGAGGATCTGAACTGGATTTTCAAGAATTGCTAAGATTTGGATAGGCAGTGAGGAGAAGGAGACATTAAAGGCAAGGGATGGAGGGATGGTGTGAGCAAAGGCATGCAAGGCATGTTTGAGGACAATGAATAGACTATTTTGGCTGAAGCTGAAATTTATTATAGGACAATGGTAATGGATAATGTTTAGAAGGGTAGACTGGAATTAATTTTAAACACAAAATTCTAGAAATGGTGAAGTTGCAAATATTTCTATGAAAAGGGACTCTTTTCAATATCATCAACATCATCACTATCCATCAGCAACACAATTTTTTTTAGTGTTTCTTGGATGTAATTTGAAACTATGGAACACTAGAGAGTTCTTGGTGAACCTTCAGAGCATGTATTTTGGGACCCACACATTCTTAGATTTTTTTTATCATATAATCATGACTTGAAGCTATTCCAAAGAACAGGTGTGAGTAGAATGTTCAGAAAGTAGCACCTAAAGAGGGAAAAATTTTTAGGCATTGATTGTACATATTACCTATGAATAATTCCATGAGGAAAAAAGGTTTAAGAACAGCTAATAGCTTCCAAGGGTTCTTACTATTTACTTTTCAATAAAAGCATGCTTCGATGCCAGGCACGAAATGTCTACAACATGAAACCTCACCGCAGAATCTAAATAGATGCTTATCAGCCCTGAGGACTGCCAAAAAAGCTATTAAATTGGTGTTTTCCAAGGTGATGACCTCCACCACCCTGTTAGGACACATTGCCTTGTTTTGTCCTTATTGGGCAGGGAAGGTGGTGGTGGTGGAAGGAAGGTTCAAGGAGTGGTGTTTGCAGGGTAGAAGATCTGTGGATTTATTGATTAGTCACATGCACATCCAGGTTAAATGTTTTCCATTTGGAGGCCCTTGTGATAACCAGGGACTCAGATGATATAAAAAGCAAATCTAGGATCTGCTGGACCTGGTATTAACAGCAACCATGGCAAAGCTTATTCTGCTCACAGGTGAGTTTGAATCAGAGATAGTGCCTTTATCTTACCTGATTTCTTTTTCCCTCAGGATCTGACAACTGTGAAGTAGTCTTCATAGTACATCTCTATGCTTTTCCATTCTTCTTCCATCATTTCAAATTTTCCAGAGAATCTTGTCATATGTAAGTCAGTCTGCCTCTTGTTCTCTTAACCTCACTTGACTCTAGCAACATTTCTGTCCTCATTATCCTTCAGGCCCAGTGCTAAAAGAAAGGCTCATTTTCTTCCAATGTTTGTCTTACTCTTTCATCTTTTGTTCAGTTGTTCCTTTTTCTCCACTCTTCTTCCTGCACCACCTCATTTTAATTGGTGTGATATTTATTTACATATCACACCAACTGTAATAGTCCAGGTGTCCTTGGACTAGCTATCTCGGGGATGAAAATCAGTAGGAACTGAGATAGGGTTATGCATGTTGTATTTGGTCTGTTTTCAGAATTATTTCTCTTTTATCCCCTGTTATCCTACTGAGTTGATGACGTGCCATAAAAATGCACTGTTAGAAATTCATTCAAGATTGATTCAGTAAGTTGTTTAGAGCTGAGTTTATTAGTTGCCCTAAAGCTGGGATTTACAATTTTTTTTTAAGCTTCAGAACCTTTCCAAATGAAACCTGAAGCTCAATTTATAAAACAATCAGCCCAGAAGTGCTCTAGTAGAAGCCAGAGAGAGGCATCTGGAGTCTCACCTCACAGTACCTAGTTCTTCTCCCCTCCTGTAAGGGCTCCTGAAAAGTGGTTCCAAAAAGACTCCTAAGGCTCCAGGAGACACTGAATTGAATTCCCTGCCGTAGAGGACGCCTTGTCTGTTGCAAGGCTGCACTCACACCAGCTCAGGGAGGTGAAGGATGGCTGGATGTACAGCCACTGAGCAGCGTGAATATGGGGTAATTTCAGTAAGTTTATCTTCCTTAGTAGGCTTCAGACTCTGCTGCATTCACTAACATTTATTTCTGACATGGAAGGTGGAAGAAGAGGCATCATGACCATTTTTGACAAAGGGGGAAAAAAAGGAAGATCTATTGTTGTATTCACTGAAAAGCCTTTGGTATAACCACTAAGTTTCACTCAGGCTGTAACAATCCATGGCAAATAGGAAGGCACCCAAGGCTTCAGAATGAGATTCTACAGGGTACAGACAACTGGTTCAAAGTACGTGTTTTTACTTTCTATCTAGGTCTGGCCCTTCTGCTGAATGCTGAGTTGGGTAAGTCATGGGCTCTATATTTTATCATTGACATAATCTTTTCCTAACAGAAACCTCAGTGCTTGTAAATTATTCACAACTCAATTATCTGCTTAATGCATGTGATTGTGTTAATATTTCAGTATTACTTTTTTAAAGAAAATATTTCAAGACATAAACCATACTAGGGAAGGAGAGCTATCGTTTACTTCCACAGACAGATGTGTTGTATTTTGGGGGAATCTGCTGAATTGGATTGGCTGTCACTGCTGTCCTCCTCAGCGTGACCACCTGGGAGTTATTTGGCTTCATGTGACTACTGGGCATCTTTTCTAAGAAGATGCTTAGGCTCATTCAAGATCCCAAAATGAGTTTGTCAAAATTAAAAATAACCAACTCCAAGTCAGTGGAGTTCCAACTGAGAATTTGGGGAATAAAAAGGGATAAAAAGCATTCATCCCAACCACCTCCACACAGACATCAGGCATCTGAGACACAGGGAGGGAAACAGAGGCAGGGCCAAAACTCACAGCACATTTCAGTGGATGCTAAGTCAGGCCATGGTCCTTTCTCCTTACTCCCCACAGGCTCTGCCTACCAGCTGACATGCTACTTCACCAACTGGGCCCAGTACCGGCCAGGCCTGGGGCGCTTCAAGCCTGACAACATCGACCCCTGCCTCTGCACTCACCTGATCTATGCCTTTGCTGGCATGAAGGACAATGAGATCACCACCATCGAATGGGATGATGTGACTCTCTACAAAGCTTTCAATGGCCTGAAAAACAAGTAAGAGGAGGGGAGAGATATTAAATTTGATATGGCCTAGGTCAGTACTTCCAAGACATTAATGCTTCTTAAGATGTAGTTCAGAATCAGTGGACCTGAGGTGGCAACCAAAACTCTGCATTTTGTTTTCCTTTTTTAAGCGACAAAATTGTTTATATCTATCGGTACAACGTGATGTTCTGAAATATGTATATATTGTAGAATGGCTTAATTGAGCTATTAATGTATGCATTACCATACATAATTGACTTTTTTGTAGTAATAACCCTTAAAATTCACTCTTTAGCAATTTTCAGATATAATACATTCTTATTAACTATAGTCACCATGGTGTACAACAGATCCATTAAGCTTATCCCTCCTAACTGAAATTGTTTATACTTCCACCAACATCTCTCCAATCCCCCAACCCCAGCATGCCTCCAGCCCCTGGCAACCACCATTCTACCCTCTACATCCATGAGTTTAACTTTTCTAGATTCCACTTATAAGTAAGTCTTTCTGTGCCTGGCTTATTTCTCTTAACATAATGGCCTCCAAGTTCATGCATGTCATCCAAAGGACATAATTTTCTTCTTTTTAAAGGCAGAATAGTATTCCATTGTGTGTATATACCACATTTTCTTTATTCATTCATCTGTTGATGGACAGTCAGGTTTATCTCCTATCTTGGCTATTGTGAATAATCCTGTAATGAACAATGGAGTGAAGATTCAATGTACTGATATCATTTCCTTTGGAAATAAACCCAGTAGTGGAATTACTAGGGCATATGGTAGTTCTATTTTTTGAGGAACCTCCATTCTGTTTTCCATTATGGCTGTAACTAATTTACCTTCCTATCAACACTGTGCAAGTGTTCCTTTTTCTCTGCATCCTCTTTAACACTTGTTATCTTTTGTCTTTTCGATAATAGTCATTCTAATTGGAGTGAGGTGATGTCTCATTGTGCTTTTGATTTGTATTTCTCTGATAATTAGTGATGTTGAGCATTTTTTCATATACCAGTTGACCATTTGTGTGTCTTCTTTTGAGGAATGTCTAATGAGGTCCTTTGTCCATTTTTTAAGCAGGTTATTTGTTTTATCACTACCGAGTTGAGTTTGTGATAAACTTTGGATATTAACTCCTTATTAGATGTATGGTTTACAAATACTTTCTCCCATTCCATAGGTTGTCACTTCACTCTGTTGTTTCCTTTGTCATGCAGCTGTTTAGTTCGATGTAATCCTATTTGTCTATTTCTTCTTTTGTTGCTGTGCTTTCAGGCTCATATCCAAAAACAATTCTTACCCAGACCAATGTCATGGAGCTTTTCTCTATGTTTTCTTCTAGTAGTTTTACAGTTTCAGGTATTCCATTTAGGTCTTTGATCCATTTTGAGTTGATTTTTGTATATTGTAGAAGATGAGGGTCTAATTCTTTTGCTTGTGGATAGGACTCTGCATTTCCAACAAGCTCCCCCCGATTATGCTAATGATTCTGATACAGGAGCCACACCTTAAGTATAATCGCAAGTATATAGATAACATAGCACATTGTCTGGTCTAGAAAATATTCAAAAAATATTGGTCCTGTATCTTTCTTTCTCTGTTTTTTTCTATGACCTAGGAAACTACAAGCCATCTTAATTACAAGTATCAGGAAGCAGGAGGTAGAAGATACTAAAAATTAGGTATCATTGAGCCCAAGAATCAGACAGGTTTCCTATATTTTAACAGAGCTCTCTTTTGTGTAAAAACAAGCAAAAAACCTGGTATCTTTTAATTGACAAATTTGTTCAGTTTAGTCATATCTAGAATAAGAAAGGCTACAGATGATTGTTGTTGTTGTTTTGTTTTTTGAGACAGAGTCTCACTCTCTTGCCCGGGCTAGAGTGCCGTGGCATCAGCCTAGCTCACAGCAACCTCAAAATCCTGGGCTCGAGCAATCCTTCTGCCTCAGCCTCCCGAGTAGCTGGGACTACAGGCATGTGCCACCATGCCCGGCTAATTTTTTCTATATATACTTTTAGCTGGCCAATTAGTTTCTTTCTATTTTTAGTAGAGACAGGATCTCGCTCTTGCTCAGGCTGGTCTCGAACTCCTGAGCTCAAATGATCCTCCCGCCTAGGCCTCCCAGAGTGCTAGGATTACAGGCGTGAGCTACCATGCCCGGCCTACAGATGAGTATTAACATCGGTAATGGCACTATCACCAATGCAGCTACTAGAATTTCAGTTATGATACCTAAAAGGAGGTATCTCCTTTAGAGCAGTATTTCTTGAGGTGCAGCCCATTGACTGCTTGCAACAAAATCATATGGGGAACTTGATAAAAAATGGCAGTTTGTACTCTGATCCAACTGAATCAGAATCTCTGGGGAAGGAGTAGTAAGCCTGTAATTTTAATGTTGTCCTCTCATAACCCTTGCATTTAATTCTTATGTAAATGGATGTTTGAGAGCCTCTATTCCAGAGAATGTGTGTAATTCCTAGCCAATTAATTTATGTTAATTGTCATGGAGGCTGAGAAAGTAATTATGCTCAAGCAACATTTACCATTTTATCAGATGGAACAGAAAATGAGCAAATTATGCTTTTAAGTTACATGTATCAAAACTATCACAAATACATTCTTTGTTAGAAAAGAAACAGCTCTATGATTTAGATTTCTCTAAGGACCCCTGAATGCATGAATGATGAGAACAAGACAAAGAATTTTTATAAAGAAAGTTTTTAGTAGTGGAAGAAAATTATTCTGTAGAATATCATATCAAGACAGCACCAAAGTCAATGACCAAGCCCAATACTAGAGCAATGTTATTTTCAGTAGAGGGAATCATGGATTTTGCAATTTCTCTTTTTTTTTATCCTTTGCTTTATAGGAACAGCCAGCTGAAAACTCTGTTGGCCATTGGAGGCTGGAACTTTGGCACTGCCCCGTAAGTCTTCTATAGAGAGCCTGTTATTCATTTGCTATTGAAAGCAAGTTAGCTCAGTGCAATCACTGTCCCTTGAGACTTCAAAATCTAAGACAGGGAACTAAGGATATGCATTAAACAAATCTGCTAATTAAATAAATTATTACAACAGAACCTCAATATTAAGTAGAACATAATTTATTTCATATATTTAAATTTAGTTGGATATTCTGAGACCCTACCCATGAAGGTTTAGTTACTGAGATCCCAAAACAACCTGTTCTTAAAGTATTTCAGGAGTACAAACTTTTCAGAGGGTGTTATAGAGCTTCTGTCTATTTACCTTCCAGGAAAAGGAAAGAAAAAGTCATACAAATAAATAAGAAGACTTTTTTGAGGGTATATGAACTTGAGGGGCTATCTGAAGGGAGAACACGGTGAGCTGAGTTAGCCAGGTGTTCAAAGCAACAAGTATACCTTGGGAGAAAGATAAGAGTTGGAGGGATAACAAAATAAAGGGAACACTGAGATACCATGGCTGGGAAGAGTAGTGATTACAAAGGAAGGATAGGAGAAAACCAGGAACATGCTTTAATCTGATCGGTGGGTTCCAGTGAAGGGCTCTGAGGCAGGAATTGAGTATTTGGTGTTATTCTAAGGTGCTGAGACCACTGAGGCCTCACCCTGCCTTCTTTGGGTCTCCCTCAGTTTCACTGCCATGGTTTCCACTCCTGAGAACCGCCAGACTTTCATTGCCTCGGTCATCAAATTCCTGCGCCAGTACGAGTTTGATGGGCTGGACTTTGACTGGGAATACCCTGGCTCTCGTGGGAGCACTTCTCAGGACAAACATCTCTTCACTGTCCTGGTGCAGGTAAGGAAGGAAGGAACAGTCTTTTTAACCCAAGAAAATTAAAAGCCTTTCTTTCCCAGGAGAATCAGGTGGTTCTAGAGTAAAACAAAACTCAAACTTAGAATTATAGAATCTTAGCATTGCAAAGATTCTTAGACATCATGCATTGATTCAACAAACATTTAATAACAACAACAGGTGTGCTATGTGCCAGGCACGGCTCTATATGCTGTTTTAAGAGCCATTACTCATTTCATCTGCACATTTACTCTATGAAATAGGTACTGTAAGTATGATCATTTTTATTTTACAGATAATGAAACTAAGGTATAGAGAGGGTTTAAGTAACCTGCCCAAGATCACTCAACTGAAAGATGTCATAACTACCCATGCAGTCTGGCTAGCATCCATTGCTCCTATTAATAACAGTTACTTGAGACTGCCCATTAGTACTGAGCACATATGTACTCTGTGTCAGACATTGGGTTAGCTATCAGGCTAAAGATAGAAATAAGACACAATCCTTGGCTTTACATAACATACAGTCTGAGGTGAAAGATTCAAAAATAACAAACAATTATTGTCAATTAATGATATAAATTAACCATTTTGATAAATGCCATGATAGGGGTCTGCAGAGTACACAACTAACACAGAGAAGGGATACCTAATTCAGCTCTTGGGCAGGATCAGAAAGAGTTCCCTAGAGAAAGTGATGCTTGAGGTTACTCTTGATAGAAACCGGTGTTAACTAATTAAGTGAGGATGGGAATGGCACAAATGAAGACATGTGTGAGCAAGTAGGTGAGTGATGGATTGTGAAGCTGCGTGGGACTTTTACATGATGTTAAGGAATTTGGACTTTACCTTCAAGGCAATGGGGCAACTTTGAAGAATTTAAATAGTGGAGAGTTGGCTTTGACCATGAGGATAGCTTAGAAGGAGGAGGCAGGAATAGGGTTAGGAGGTTATTGCAGTAAATCAAGCAAGAGATTATCAGGGCCAACAAAGGTTCTAACACTGAGTAAAGAAGGGAATGTGTCCAAGGGATACCAAGAGGATAGAATCAATAGAATTTGGAGATCAACTAGAAGTGGAAAAGAGAAAGGACTCTAAGTTTTCTGACTTTGAGGACTGGTTTGATTGTGGTACTATTAAGTGAGATGGCAAATACATAAAGAAGTATAGTTTTGAAATTAAAAAAAGGGCTAATTAATTTAACTTTGAACATGAGGAGGGTGGGGTATCTGTAGGACATCCTAAAGGAATGCTCAGTAGACATTGGATAAATGTCAATCTGGAATTTAAGACAAAGAACTTGGCTTGATATATTGTATTGAAGTAGCCAGCATGGGTAGATGATTAAGAGATCACCAAGGAAAAGTAAATGGAATGAAAAAATCTAAGGACTAGGATGTTTTTTAGATTTACTGTCTCCTCAGACAAAGATTCTTTTCTATACCATTCCATATACCAGATTGTCAGCCAGATTCTAAATAGTTTCAATGTCAGTAACTATTCTAAATAGTTTCAGTAACTTGCTAGGTAAAAAGTCAATTTACTTCTTTTGTTGAACAGCTCTAATGATCAGAAAGAATATCTCTATTCTTAGGTAAAATATGCCTTCAGTCATAATTTATAACTTCTCGTCATTGGTTCTAGCTCTGCCCACTGAAGCAACAAAGAGTAAAACTTCACCATTTATAATACACGGGTTCAATATTTGTAGACAGTTATAATGACCTACCTATAATTTCTCTTCTCCAGTTAAGAATCCTAGTTCCTTTAGCCATAGCCACATGACAATACTCAGAGCCATTTTTCAAGGGAACATACTCTGGCATATCCTAATAATACAACCATAAGAACTCAACCCACCCAGAGGCATTTGCAGGGAATAGGACCTTTCCTTTTGGGGCACTGCAGTGGACTGAGGGGTACTCGGAGTGTGAGCTCCCTACACGCCAGGCCTCCCAGGTGCTGCTTGCCTGGTGACTCCAGCAGAGCAGGACAAATCCCAAGGCAGAGAGACTAGCCTGGCACCATTGATCTAGCTTGGGCACCACATGGGTGACTTGAGACCAGCATCATTCTCCCTGGCAGGGTCAGGGATTGCTCTCCAGGGTCCAGGGCACAGGCCTACAGGCCAGTTCTCATACACCCAGGTCTCGATCGCATTGCCCGGGGGCATAGAAGGGATATTTGTGAACTAGTACCGAAGTTTGTGTGCTTTCAGGGGCAGATCACAGTGGGACCCAGCTGCAGTGTGCTTTAGGGGCAACCCTCTTCCCACGGGAGGGCCACACTCCCAGCTTAGTCTGCCGGCTCACATCATAGTCAGAGGAGATCCACTGGCTTGAGGTCCTCCCTGCCAGCAGAGGCCCGGGAAAAACCTTAGAATAGAGGACTGTGAAAAGGAGTGAGGCCTGCTCCAGACTGCAGGTCTCAGAAAGCCCCATCCCCACACACAGACTTTTTGGATGAGTGGGGCCATGTCAGCCCCTTCCTGGCAGCTTTGCCCAGAAGCAGGGAACAGACCTTTGACCTCTGATAACAGTATTTGTGGAGCTTGAGGGCGGGCTCACCCAACCCAACCCAGACCCAGCCAAACTTACTCCCCTACCTACCCCTGCTGAGGTGGAGAATAAGGATGCACCTGGAAGTTCCAGGGCCACACACACCACCTGAGGCTCTAGAGTGCCTCTCCAGAGGAACCAGAGCTGGTTACAGGACCCCAAAACAACACTGCAGCTTGCTCCTCCCACCAAGCACCGCCTACTGACAGGGAGGTCAATTTGCATGCCATTTTACTGCATTTACTGATTCATCATACAGGGTGTGGTCAAACCTCACCCACAAAGACCACCCACTGGCTCAGAGACTAAATTGCGTGTGACATTATCTAAACAAAAATGCAAAGGTAAGAAGCAACACCTGCTCCAAATGGGAAGGAATTAAGGAAAGAACTCTGGAAGTATGAAGAGTCAAACTGAAAGCACACCCCCAAAGGGGAACAGTAGCTCTCAAGCGATGGATATCAACCAAATTCAGAACACTAAAATGACAGAAGAATTTCAAACATGGAATATAAGTAAAATCAATGATATGCAAGAGAAAATGGAGACGCAACACAAAGAAACCACAATAAAAAAATCCAGAACTTGGAGGAAAAATTCACTAAAGAATTTGAAATATTAAAGAAAAATCAAACAAAACTTCTATAAACGAAGAATTTATTCAAGGAATTAGAAAACACAATGAAAAGCCTCAAGAACCAACTAAATCAAACAGAAAAAATAATCTCAGGGATTGAAGATAACACCTTTCAATTAAATAAGTTAGTTGCAGAGATAGAGCAGAAATAAGAGAAAAGAGCAAGGCCTATAAGAAATGTGGAATTATGTGAAGAGGCCTAAGATGATAATTATAGGCATCCTTTAGGGTGAAGATGAAAATACACAAGGGTTGGATAATATATTTGAGGATAAAATGTAAGAAAATTTCTCAGGCCTTGCTAAAAATATAGATATCCAGGTACACGAAGCTCAAAGGACTCTTGGCAGATTCATTGCAAACAGGAAGACACCACGTCACACAGTCATCAGACTGGCCAAATAACTACAAAAGAGGCCCTCCTGTGAGCTGTAAGGAAAAAGAAGCAGGTAACCTACAAAGGAAAACCCATCAGACTGGCTGCAGACTTCTCAACTGAGACCTTACAAGCCAGAAGAGACTCGGGCCCCATTCTCAATCTTCTCAAACAGAATAATGCCCAGCTTGAACCTTGTACCCTGCAAAACTACGTTTCTTACACAAAGGAGAAATAAAGACCTTCTCAGACAAGCAAAGACTGAGGAAATTCATCAAGATAAGACCTTCCCTCCAGAAAGTACTCAGAACAGTGTTACACATGGATCAGGACAATAAACACTCACCAGTGTAAAATCATCCAAAAGCTAAAGGTCAAAGGCAAGATACCACAAAGGCTCAAGAAAGAAAACAAAGCAACAAAGTTCAACTCAATAAGATGAACAAACATCTGGCCCACTGATCAATTCTTCCAATAAATGTGAATGGCTTGAACTGCCCACTAAAGAGACATAGGCTGGCCAAATGCATAAATATAGAGAAATCAAGTATCTTCTGTCTTCAGGAAACACATATAACCCACAAGGATGCATTCAGACTCAAGGCGAAGGGATGGAAAACAATATTTCATGCAAATAGAAGCCAAAAGAAAGCTGGTGTACCAGTTCTGATACTGGTACACTAGTTTCAGATAACTGAGTCTTCAAATCAACAAAAGTAATGAAAGACAAAGATGGTCACTATATAGTGGTGAAGGGTACAGTTCAATAAGAAGACATAACAATGCTAAATATTTATGCAGCTAAATATTTATGCCAACTAAAAATATTTAGAAAAAATTAACTGGGCATAGTGGCGCATGCCTGTAGTCCCAGCTACTCGGGAGGCTGAGGCAGGAGGATCACTTGAGCCCAGGAGTTTGAGGTTGCTGTGAGCTAGGCTGATGCCATGGCACTCTAGCCTGAGCAACAGAGTGAGACTCTGTCTCAAAACAAAACAAAAAAACGCTTTGCACAGCCAAGGAAACTATCATGAGAGCAAACAGACAACCTACAGAATGGGAGAAAATATTCACATGCTACACATCTGATAAAGGGCTGACAACTAGGATCTATATAGAACTCAAAAAAATCAGCAAGAAAAAAATCAACCCTATCAAAAAGTGGACAAAGGACATGAATGGAAACTTTTGAAAAGAAGATAGACAAGCAGCCAACAAACATAAGAAAAAATGCCCAACATCTCTAATCATCAGGGAAATGCAAATCAAAACCTCAGTGAGACATCACGTATCTCCAGTGAGAATGGCTTTATCAAAAAGTCCCAAAACAACAAATGTTGGCGTGGAAGCGGAGAGATATAAACACTCATACACTGCTGGTATATGCAAACTAGTGCAACCTCTGTGGAAACTAATATGGAGATACCTCAAAGAGCTACAAGGAAAACTACCATTTGATCCAGCAATCCTATTACTGGCCATCTACCCAAAGGAAAAAAAAAAGACATTCTATAAACACTAGAATGTTTATAACATTCTACACTAGAATGTTTATAGCCACGCAATTCACAATTGCAAAGATGTGGAAACGACACAAGTGCCCATCAATACATGAGTGGATTAATAAAAAGTGGTATAGGTATAGCATGAAGTTTCACTCAGCCACAAAAAACAATGGAGATCTAGCACCTCTTGTATTATCCTGGATAGAGCTGGAGCCCATTCTACCAAGTGAAGTATCACAAGAATGGAAAAACAAGGACCACATGTACTCACCATCAAATTAGTATTAACTGATCAACACTTATGTGCACATATAGTAACATTTATTGGGTGTTGGGCAGGTGGGGGGGAGGAGGAAATGGAGGTGGGTATATACACGCCTAATGGGTGCGCGGTGTGCACCATCTGTGGACAGGCTTCAAGCTCTCACTCAGGTGGGGGCAAAGGCAATATATGTAACCTAAACATTTGTAACCTGGTAAGATTCTAAAATTTAAAAAAAAAATAGAAAAAAATTAAAAATTTAAAAGAGAAAAAAAAGAAAATGATAGGTAAATAAAAATTTATGTAGCAGGAAAAAAAAAAAGAAGAAGAAGAACCAAATCCAGTACTCCAAATGATTTTACAGTCACAAAAAATACAGGTGGTGGATTAACCTTTAGCTTTGAATGAAACCTATGACCTCACTGTTAGCCTCTTCCTTATTGGCCAATTTAGCATTTCATTTGATGGGATGTCAGTCCTATAATGTAATTCATCTATTGAATAGACAGAGGGAAATTTCCATACTGCTAGATGTAGGGTACTGCAGCAACTATAGCTTCAGAGTGTGGTGCTATAAGTGGAACTCTGATGGTCATCTGGGACCTGTATTCTTGTCATGACCTGGCTACTAACTTACTGTGGGAATCTGATGAAATTTCCTAATTTCCTGAAATTTCCTAAATTTTCCTAATTGCATATTAGATAGCTGTAAAATCGATTAATATCATTTATCCTATCTACTTTATTGGGATGTTTTGAAACTAAAGTAAGATAAAATATGGAAAATCACCTTAAAAAATAAAAGCGTTATATAAACATATATTTATTATATTTAAGGAGCTAATATCAGTTTCATAAATGTCCCATTACACTTTATTATTCTGTAGGAAATGCGTGAAGCTTTTGAGCAAGAGGCTAAGCAGATCAACAAGCCCAGGCTGATGGTCACTGCTGCGGTAGCTGCTGGCATCTCCAACATCCAGTCTGGCTATGAGATCCCCCAGCTCTCCCAGTGAGTGATGCGCCCTAACCTCAAACTTCTATAGATATCGTTTAGGCAGAGTAGACTTGTCCTTGGTCTCTCTTGTTGCTATTCAGGACCTTGTTTAGGAGGCTTTGGAAGTAGTGTCTTTTGCCTGCATAAATGGGGAAATGACCATCAGCAATGATTTTAAATCATTTATCCTACCTCAGGTACCTGGACTACATCCATGTCATGACCTATGACCTCCATGGCTCCTGGGAGGGCTATGCGGGAGAGAACAGCCCCCTCTACAAATACCCAACTGCCACTGGCAGCAATGCCTACCTCAATGTGGTGAGTCCCTGCACAGATGCACGGGCAGACCAGAGATGATGATATAAATCACATGGGGACTCAGGCACAAAATAGACATCAATTCTGCTAACGTCTCAGTTAGACAACTTGAATTTTCCTTTTAAGTACTGACCATATATCACTACCTACAACTTCACCAAAATGTTTGAAGAACAACAGTAACTAATCCATCTGTCGTTAACATCACACAATTTTACCTGTTAGAGCATAACTAAACACTGGCTTATCACCCCATTGGGGCCTGTACTAACACGCTGCCATTGTAGGCTTATGCCATGAACTACTGGAAGGACAATGGGGCCCCAGCCGAGAAGCTCGTCGTTGGATTCCCTGCCTATGGACACACTTTCATCCTGAGCAACCCCTCCGACCACGGAATTCATGCCCCTACCTCTGGTGCTGGTCCCGCTGGGCCCTACACCAGGCAGTCTGGGTTCTGGGCCTACTATGAGGTAGGTGGTTTGGGCTGTACAGTGCTCTGTGAATTCTAAGCGTAGGGCTAGAATCTGCTGATTTCTTGAATGTTGTAGTGCCTACTACCTTCCTGCTTCAAACAAGGTCACTCCAGCTGCTTAAAATGTTTAAATAACATATTCATCTACTTAATCCAAATGAAGAGTATTTAATAATGCACAATATCCCTCCAAGCAACAGACCACATTGTTAAGGTCATTTATATTAGCACATAGGGAATAAAATGAATACACTTCTCCTATTACTGTGGGTTCCCCAAATTCAGCACTAAGAGTAGGGAAAACATAAGAGTATTTGGAAAGCAATTTGATCTTCTCTACTGCAAATAAAAACCTATAATTAGAAAATTGAGGAAAACCCCCCCAACTGGAGACACAAAAGAAAAACAAATCAGAGACAAGCATGTTTTTTCTTCCATGGAAGTAATAGTTAAAAGATGTGAATCTCTTGATGTTTTAAAGATCTGCACCTTCCTGAAAAATGGAGCCACTCAGGTGTGGGATGCCCCTCAGGATGTGCCCTACGCCTATCAGGACACTGAGTGGGTTGGCTATGACAATGTCAAGAGCTTCGAGATCAAGGTAAGCTCAGTCCCTCAGATGTGCTGAGGTCCTAGCCCTGAATTCCAGGAAATCAAACGACTCCTGTTGTCCTCTGTCTTTAAACAGGCTCAGTGGCTTAAGCAGAACAACTTTGGAGGTGCCATGGTCTGGGCCCTTGATCTGGATGACTTCACTGGCACTTTCTGCAACCAGGGCAAGTTCCCCCTGATCTCTGCCCTGAGGAATGCCCTCGGCCTGCAGAATGCAAGTGAGTGACAGCAGGAGGATGCCCAGGTGTAAAAACATTCCTTCTCCAACTCCAAAGGCAGCCCTGACACCTGCCCACCCCCACTGCCTAGGGAGCCTCTTCCCATTTCACCTCATTGCTCTTGCCCAGGTGAGAGACAAGTGCTGCATCCTTCTCCTACACCTGAACTTCCATGTCAGGAATTGCATGGTCTTATGGAAAAACCACACCTAGCTGGGTGGGTTTTTCCAAGTCTGCTAAGTCTTAAAGGTGTGGAAGAGTCTCGAGAAATTATGTTGGCTTTCAATATAAGCATCTACTTCTCTATGAATCCCTTATTCGAAGTCTCTCTCAACCCACCTGGGGAGATTTAATAAGAAACCCTCCTCACCCATGCTCACATATCTCGAATCTGTAATTCAGGGGATATATCAATTCCTTACACTATTTCCAGATTTTCTCTTAGAGTTTGTTCACCACTTACACCCAGATCCTAGAAAAATGTTTTGCACATACTGGGTGCTTAGTAAATATTTTTCAAATGATTTAGACTTCATAAGGGAAGAGTGACCTTTTTTAAATTGAAAGCCAGGCTGGCTTGACATGGTAGCTTTTCCTAATTCCCGAGTATGGTGTTGGCTTCTGGGCTTCTCAGTTGCAGGGACCCAGAGCTAACTACACCCACTAACTACACCCACACCTGCACACCTCCACCCCAGTGCTCTTCATTCCATGTGAAGCTTGGAGCCTCGACTAGGCCCACTAGTCTGCTCTTTGTGCTGTGTGTTTCAGGTTGCAAGGCCCCCGCTCAGCCCATTGAGCCAATAACAGCTGCTCCCAGCAGTGGCAGTGGCA
Organism: Mirza zaza; assembly: GCA_008750895.1. NCBI lineage: Eukaryota > Metazoa > Chordata > Mammalia > Primates > Cheirogaleidae > Mirza > Mirza zaza. Next base: position 31,814 of record VSMD01014581.1, read on the forward strand.
GTGGCAGCGGGAGTGGCAGTGACAGCGGAAGTGGCAGCTCAGGGGGCAGTGGATTCTGTGCTGGCAAAGCCAACGGCCTCTACCCTGTGGCAAATAACAGAAATGCCTTCTGGCACTGCCAGAATGGAGTCACGTACCAGCAGAACTGCCAGGCCGGGCTCGTCTTTGACACCAGCTGTGAATGCTGCAACTGGGCATAAGCTTGCCCTGGGTTCTGAACAGTCCCCCGGCGCTAGGACATCGTGCTCCTGCCTAACGTTCTGCAATAAAATCAGCAGTCAAAAACATGAGTGTCCCTGGTCTTAAGTGATTTGGATGGAAACCTTTTCTAGATGTGAAAACACAGGCCCCTCATGCGGGTGGAGTGGCAGCAGAGTGTGTGAGGAAGAGGGGAGCCAACAGCCTTCTTCCTGCCTGCGTTTGTCTGCGTGAAGGTTGGAGGCTATATGGAGGAAATGTCTGAATGTTTGGTGCAGCGGTGGGATAAGGATATGAAGAGGACAGGTCTGCAGCCTGTCACAGTCCTCAGGAAGGAGCTGGAGGGGCACAGGCAGTGCAGCTTGGCTTACTAACGAGTGGGAGGCTGGGGTATTCCCTCCACTTCTGCTGAAGACCCAGAGCTGGGCCAGTTCCTCCTGGACTGGCAGCCTGGGGAGGAGCCGTGCAGCGGGCTCTGCGTAGGCGTCCGCCCAGCCCGGAGGCCAGCAGGATCCCTTTCTCAGGAGACTGCTCCCATCCTGAAACACGCTGGTGGCCACCAGCTGCTGAGCTTGTACGCATCATCCCCTCCCCTGGCTTGGCTGTGACTGGGGTCAACATCCGACCCAAGAGGGCCAATCAGATCGTCGCCCCTCAGAACTTGCAACTGACAAAAAGAAATTGCCTGTCAGTCTCTGAGAGTGGCTAGGTCTGTAATATGTGAGCTCAGGAGCTGTGGTGAGAGACTGAGGAGAAGGAAAAGTTGCCCTGGGGCAGAGCAAGAAGCAGAGCTGCAGAGGACAGCCAGGATGCGAGGTGGTAGAGAGAGAGCACTTACCAATAGATGGCTTTCCAACTCTTGATCATAGCTCCTTCCTGAGGCCAGATGTATTTCTGCCTGCCTTTGCATTCTCTGAAACATCCCTATGATAAATACATAATAAATTCCCTATATAATGAATTCTTCTTTGCTGCTTATGCTGGCTCAAGTTTGTTTCTTTTACTTGCAAATAAGAAAGCCTAACTCGGCCAGGCATGGTGGCTCACGCCTGTAATCCTAGCACTCTGGGAGGCTGAGGCAGGCGGATTGCTCGAGGTCAGGAGTTCGAAACCAACCTGAGCAAGAGCGAGACCCCATCTCTACTATAAATAGAAAGAAATTAATTGGCCACCTAATATATATAGAAAAAATTAGCCGGGCATGGTGGCGCATGCCTGTAGTCCCAGCTACTCGGGAGGCTGAGGCAGCAGGATCGCTTGAGCCCAGGAGTTTGAGGTTGCTGTGAGCTAGGCTGACGCCACGGCAATCGCTCTAGCCTGGGCAACAGAGCGAGACTCTGTCTCAAAAAAAAAAAAAAAAGAAAGAAAGAAAGCCTAACTAATATAATAGGAATGTAATGGCTCAGTTTTTTTTTTTTCTGGCATGCTCAGTATGTGTCAAACTTTTCTGAGTGTTTTACATGTATTTTGTTATTTAGCTTTCCCAGAAACCTTATGAGATAGATAACATTAACTCCAGGAAGCTGAAGGACAGAGGAATTAGTTAACCTGCCCATTGTCACACAGCTAGTTAGTTGCAGAGCCTATATATGTTTTACGGCCTCCCTTGACACAGACCACGGTGTTCTCATGGGAGATGACAGCACTGTGACAGTGACAAGGTACACCCAGCTCTCCGGGTAACATCATTCATTCATGAACTCACTACACTTATTATTATGTGGCAGGTGATGTTCTCATTACTGAAAACATGGTGGTAAATAAGACAAAGACTCTACTCCCATGGGGATTACATTTTGCTGGTGGAAGTGTTAGACAGTAAATCAGCCAATGAGGAAATGAAGAAAGTGAAAATGGTGATTGAAAGTGGCCAGGGAGACGACTTCAGTTTGGGTAGTCCGGGAAGGCCTCTCTGGGGAGGTCCCATATGAGGTGGGCCTTGACAGTCAGAAAGCGCCAGGTGTTTTGAGATCTGGGAAAAGTGCATTTCAAGCAGAGGGTAGAGCAAGTGCAAAGTTCTTCAGGTGGAGATGAACGTGGCACGTTAGATACACGAAGGTCAGTGTGGCCATGAGGTGGGGGGGAAAGGGCAGAAACAGGCAGGGTTCAGATCATACAAGGTGTCGAAACATGCTCAGAAGTTTGGGTTTTGTTGTAAATGAGCCAGGAAGCCACTGGAAGGTGATGGCAGAGACGGGGTGGTGGTGACAGGATCTACATTCAACATTGATGAGTTGGGGACAGAAGAGCAGTAAAAAAAAAAAGTATAGACAATAGCACTCTTGGTGACTGTAGCTAATAAACTGACTCTTGAGCACTTACATGACAAGCATTACAGATAGAAGACCTAGAAGTGGGGGACTTGTGTCCTCAATGAGCAGGCAAAGGCAAGAGTCAGTAAAATTACATATTGTTATGAAAGTCATTACATTTCTACTCAAAGAATGATGAAGTCTGGAGTAAAATAAAGTATAGGAAGTCCTTTTGGAAGGAGTTTTCTATTTAGGTCACTACTAAGGCAAATGGCATTGAGGGAGGACATGAGGATGTGGGGCTCTGGACTGGATGACAAGCGGACATGAAGTCAGCTGTTGGCTTTGAGGAACAGCATCATTAAACAACACAGTGGCCAGCGGCTAGATCGAGGTGGTTTTCCATACTAACACCTTTAACGAGGCCACTATTTTCCCACAAAGATTAATTCTGCCACCATATCTAGAATGCAGAAATTACTGCAGCCTAAAAAAATAGTGCCCCCTATTTTCCTTTTATTTTTACATAGTAATTATTCATTCGACAAATGTTTACTGTTCATTTGACAAATGTTTACTGTATGGCTACCATGTGCAAGAAGGTGGGCATGAGCTAGCCCCCATGACCACTCTGACCTCACTACAATCCTCACTCACTCCGTTTCAACTATGTCACCTCCTTGCTGTTTCTCAACTGTTCCCTGCATGTTACTGCCTCAGGGCCTTTGCATAAGCAAGAATATGCTTTCCCTAGATTTCCATTTGACTGTTTTCCTCACTTCCATCAAGACTTTCCTGGAAGTCACCTTCTCAGTGAGGATTTTGCTGGCCACTCAACCTAAGATTAAAACCCCCTTTCTCCTTTCCCTACTCTTCTTCCTTTGCTTTTCCTTGACACTCATCACTACCTGACATATCACTCATTTTATGTTTTTACCTTTTTTATTGTCTACTTCCTCCACTAGAAGTAACCTCCAAGAGGACAAGGATTTCTCTTCCCTGCTATATTCTCACTGTCTAGAACAGAGCCTGGCATTTTATGAGAGTTTAATTGGGAGCTTTTGAATGAATAGACGAATGAGGGCATGAAGTGAGATAGGAATTAACAAATTGAGTCCAAGTACTGGACAAGGTACTTTATACAAGTTATCTCCTATGTGGGAAATATTGTCCCCATGCTACAGGGTGACAAAATTGAGGCCTTGTGAGAATAAATAACTTGCCCAGGATCACAAAGTTGGTAATCAGTAGAGCTAATTCTCACAATTAGGCCTTTCTGGCTCCTTTTATGCCACAATGCTTCCTTGCCAAAAGCAATGTCACAATGACTTAAAGAGGGACTTCCAGAGTGGGGCCGTTGCTTAGCAGCCAGTCTTAGCTACACCCTTCATATTCTTGGTTAAAGTCCACAGATGAGGGTGGTGAATCATGGAGACAATATACGAGAAATCCAAGTTCACTGTAAGTCCCTCTCAGGGACGAATCATGGTCAGAGCTTCGCAGAAATCCTTCAAGTCCTTGCCATATGACCTGCCTGGGAAGAAAAGCTCACAGTGGATCCACAAGCAATACCTTTGGGACTTTGATAATGGTAATTATGTTCTTGGACTCTAGCACATGTATGAAGACGTATCCTTTCAGTATTAGAATCTAACTGGAAAGAAGTGGGGTGTGCACAGGATTCCATAAGGGCCCCGATCCTAGATGAGGGCTTGGGGAGCTAGCTGCAGCCCTGCAGCCCTGGGCATGGAGGTGGTAGACTGGAAGTGCACTAACATTTGTTAAATGCCATCTGTAGGTTAGTCACTCACTGTGCAGGATTTGTGCCTGTGTTAGCTCCCAAATTCTCATGGCAGCCCTAGGAGGAAAGAAATGATTAGTGCCATTTTATAGATAAACCAAGGCTTAGGTAGTTCAAGTAGTTTCCATAAGGTTATGTAACTATTAAATGGCATACAGCCCTTATTGAAAGCCAATCTGAGGGACTTTAAAGACTTTGTTCATTCCTCTACCCAGATGAGAGAGGTTGGCTTTAAGAAAGTCTAGAAAGTAGGATTTAGAAAGTCTATTTCCTTCCCCTCTGTCTCTCTTCTCCAGAGTTGAGATCCAGGAGGATTTCTATTCTCTGGATCAAGGGTTCTCAACCCTATTCAGACCCCAAACCTGCTTTGAGTAACAGATTATAACACCCTATCTGTTATTCTAAAATTAAAATTAATTCATGGATAATATAACCTACCACATATAATTTTACAAACAACTCAATATAGTGCCATAACTGTAAGGTAAAGGAGAAAAAAATAATTGTTAATAAAATAATATGGATGTCAGTATATAAATGTTCAGATATAACTACTTTAGAGACAAGGAAGTACTTAAGGTTTTTGTACCATATGTTGTATAATGAATAAGTCTAGAATTATGAGAAGGCTAAAAGTCATTTCATACAATCAATTTAGGAAAGTTGAAGAACGGAATTATAAGTGGATACCACAATAAAAACTAGTATTAGGAAAACTAAAAACACTCCAGATTTACTGTTTTCTGATAGTAAATACCTTTAGTGGAAATAGGGCTAATACCTAGGAATATTACAAACCACTGAAGTACAAAAAGGGAGGGATACGAATATGTTACTCTTGAAAAGTGAGTGAACAATGGCAATGTGCTTCTCTAGGGTTGCCATATTTTTTAAAAATAAACTAATTGGTCTATAATACATACCAGAAAGGATCCAGATTTAATAAAACATGCGAATTTCCTGGTGTAAGCAGAACCCTGTTCAAGGAACAGGACATCACTAGCCCACTAAAAACCCTCCTCATGTCCCCCCGCTACTCCCCCCACACTCCTCTATCAAGGGTCTCCCTACCCTGAATTCTAACCATAAAGTAGTTTTGCCTATTATTAAATTTTATATAAATTGATTCGGTGTGTAAATGATCATGTCTGAATTATTTTATTCGACATTATTAATCTATATTATTGTATGTATATGATTGTATTTGTCCATTTTTTTGCTGCATAGTACTTCTTTGTATAAATATTCCACAATTTATTTTCCATTCTATTGTTAATGGACATTTTTGTTTCAAATTTGAGGCTATTATGGATAATGTCATTGTCCAGTATTGTCATTATTGTTTTGCTAGTCTTATAGAATAAACTGGGAAACAGTCTTTTTATGTTATCTTGATTAGCTTGTATAGAATTAGTGTTATTTCCTCTTTAAATATTTGGTAGAACTCTCTTGTGAAGTCATCTGAGTTTGTATTTTTCTTTGTGAAAAGGTTTTAAATTATGAATTCTATTTCTTTATTAGAATAATTTTGAAGTTATACTTTTCTAGAAATGTATCCATTTCATCTAAATCTTCAAACTTATTGAATAAAATGTTTTATGATTTCCATTTAATGTCAATTTTTAATGTCTGTACAATTTGTCATAATGTCCCCCTTTTCCTTTCACATATTGGCAGTTTGTGTCTTTTCTCATTCTTTTTCCTAAACACTATTATTAGGGTTTATCAATTCTATTTGTATTCTTGAAGAACCAACTTTTGATTTTGATGATTTTCTCCATTATATATTTACACTCTTTTTCATAAATATTTATACTTGCTTTTCTTATTAACTTCCTTTTACTTCCTTTAGGTTTAATTTAATATTATTTTTCTAATTTCTTGAGATGGGCACCTTAAGATTTTTTTACAGCTTTTTCTGTTTTCTAACATATGCATTTAATTCTATGATTTTCCATCTAGTCATTGTTTTGGCTGCCACACACAACTTTATACACATCCTATTTTCTTTATGATTCAATTAAAATACCTTCTCATTTTCTTATCTTTCTATTGTTGGCTTTCTTACTGATTTCTTTATTTTCACTGTGGTTAGAGAACATACTCTGCTGCTCAGATTTCAATCCTTTGAAATCTGTCACATCTTTATGATGCAGCACATGGTCAGTTTTTGTAAATGTTTCATATGACTCTAAAATAATATGTATTCTGCAGTTAGCGATGTGGTCTCTCTATCAATTTAGTCAAATTTGATAATAGCGTTGATCAAATCTTCCACATGTTTACTGATATTTTTGGTCTGCTTGTACTATCAATTACTGAATGTGATGTATTTAAACCTTTCATTATGAATACAGAATGATGTCATTCTCATTTTATTACATCAATTTTTGCTTTATATATTCTAAGCCTATGTTGTTAGATAGATGTATATACATTTAGAAATGTTGTAGGTTTTAGAGGTAGTAACTTTTATTTATCTTTTTTATCATTAGAAATGCTTCTTCCTTTATTCAGTCTGATATTAGTATGCATAAATTCACTTGCTTTTTGTTAATCTTCATATGGAATTTGTATTCCATCCTTTCACTGTTATTTCTTTCAGTGCTTGAAGATACTGTTCCATTGCCTCCTGGCTTCTATTGTTTCTGTCAAAAAGTCAGTCATCATTCTCATTGTTGCTTCTTTGAAAGTAAAATACCTTTTGTATCTGGCTGCTTTCAAGATTTTCTCTTTGTTTTTGTTTTTCATCAGTTTTACCATGAAATGACCAAGTGCAGTTTGCTTTTCATTTGTCTTGCTTGAGATTGTGGTATTTCTTTAACCTCTGGTTCAATATTTTTCATCAGTTCTGAAATATTCTGTGCCATTGTCTCTTCAACTTTTGCATCTCCCACATTCTTTTTCTACACCCTTAGTGGAACTCCAAATACAAATGTGTCAGTCTTTTTTTTATTGTTTCTCATCTCTTCTTACATTTTTTAATGCATTTTCCATCCTTTTGTCTCTTCAAGCTTCAGTCTGATACTTTCTTCCGATTCATTTTTCACTCCATTCATTCTTTTTCCCAACTTTTCTAATCTGCTATTATATCCATGCAATGAGTTCTTATTTTCAGTGATGGCACTTTTTATTTCTATAATTTTTATTTGATTCTTTTTTGTTGCTTCCAAAATTTTCCATCCTGTCATTTAATTTCTTTTCTTTTCTTTCCTTTTTAAATTATTATTATTATTATTATTTTGGAGACAGAGTCTCACTCTGCCATCCCCACGTAGAGTGCAGTGGCATCATCATAGCTCACAGCAACCTCAAATTCCTGGGCTCAAGCAATCCTCATGCAGCTTCAACCTTCTAAGTAGCTGTAACATCAGGTGCCCACCACCACACCCAGCTAATGTTTTCTATTTTTGGTAGAGATGGGGTCTCACTCTTGCTCAGGCTGGTCTTGAACTCCTGACCTCAAGCGATCCTCCCACCTTGGCCTCTAAGAGTGCTAGGATTACAGGCATGAACCACCATGTCTGGCTAATTTCTTAAATATAATAATCAGCTTATCCTCTGTGTTGAAATGATTCATTATTATTTAATTTAATAAATTTTAAAATGAGAAAAATACATTTAAAACATTATGCCAAAACTTGAATCTACTTATCCTCATTCAATTGGACCACTGCAACAGAGCAAGTAATTCCCTGGAATAATAATTATTATTATTATAATGGACTCAGAGACAGTCAAATGAGGAAAGCAGATAAATGCCTCATATAGTTACAGAAGATAGTCTCCACAAACATCTAGCATTCTCTTGATATTATAACTGTGGTTATAAATGTACATGACAGAAACTGCTAAACTATTTACTTAAAGGCTTCATCTAAAGTAGCCACAATATAAATTTTGTCTAAGCATTCCTTGGTACTAGTAGGCACCTGCATAGGTTCCTTTGTGCATGGTCATCATTCAAACATTGGATCTTTGACATTCCTTAGAGCTACGTGAAATTCTGCATTAGCTTCTCAATTTTACCATTACACCATTGGTTATACAGGGGATATACATGGCATATAGATAGTCCATCTTTGTATTATGTTCAAACTGGCTTTAATGAATTGTTGATAAATTTCCCATCAACCCAGGTAGGCCTAGTTACATTGGTTATGTCGGTAATATGAAGAGGAGATTAATGGGGAATTTCTCTTTCCTTGAGTACACTGGGATCTTTATTGACTGTTATTATGGTCTAATCTCTTTATTTTAGCCTCTTACCTCAGAAGCCAAGCATTTGCTTTATGTTCAAATATTTCTCTGCTTTCTTTTGATTCTCTACATTCACCTGGCAGTCCTGTTGCTTTTTCCAAAATCTCAAGCCAAATATAGTTATTTTAAAGGCTACGTTTGATGCCTCCAATCTCTGGATTCCTTTGGGCTTATTTCTACTTTTTTTTATAAGTGGTAGTTTTATGGCAAATGCCAAACATTTTGCATGAAACAAATCATAAAAATTAGTTGAGCGTCTGGGTGATATCTTCAGTGAAGATGTACTTTTGTTTCTTGCACGCAATAAGGATAGGTCTAGGTCAGTTTAATGCTATTAGGAACTGAGTTGATGCAAAATAGGACTTCAAGGTTTCTTGAGAACTGGTCTATTTCCTATTTATCTTTATTCCTAGAGTTTATCTGAAGTCTCAACTAAAATCCCAGGGTATTTTCCAGTCTCCCCTTCTCCATGGCCAGCCTAAATCTCATTCCTCAGTTCTCAGAGACTGTCCAAAGCTCTAGTCAAATCTTCTGCTTCTCAGACAGCTTTTTATTTAGCAAATGTTCAAAGGCAACAGCAGTACCAACTATTGAACCCACCACTTTGGTCTTCTCTCTGGGATTGGTCCTGTCTGTTTTTTCTTCCTTCGTATATCTTTGATATCTTCAAATATATATATTTTATTGATTTAGTCCAGCTTTTCTACCTGTAAGCTCAAGAATTAGTCTGAAGCAAACCAGTCTACCAATGTAGGAATGGATTGCTATATTTTCAAAGTACTTTCTGAGACATGTTTTGTGTCACCAATAATGTAAATATTATTTTCAAAAAACACTGTGGTTACCTACAAATATTAATAGTACCTAAAATATTAATGAAAGTAAAAATCATCAAATCAAAACCAGTACACTCATGCACTGCATAATGACATTCTGATCAATGACAGAGCATTGGTGGCTCCATAAGATCATATGGTGGCTTATCATATGGAGATAAGATCATAAGATCATATGGTGGCAGATCATATGGTAGCTGCATAAGATTATAATGGAGCTGCCCTATCATATTTTTACTGTACATTTTATATGCTTAGATATGTTTAGATGCACAAATACTTAACATTGTGTTACAGTTACCTTCAATATTCAATACAGTAACATGTTATACAGGTTAACAGCCTAAGAGCAATAGGCTATATACCACAAGCCTAGGTGTGTAGTAGGCACTACCATATAGGTTTGTAAAAGTGCACTCTTGAGGAGCACAGAATGATGAAATTGCCTTGTGATGCATTTCTCAGAACATATGCCCATCATTAAGTGATGCATGATTGTATACCTTTATGTTGCATTTACCATCAGCATTATGGTAATTGTGAGTAGACAGAATGCTTGGAGTAAATTACACAATAATTTTGAGACCTTACTTTTATTCCATTTAAGCTTGGCTCCACATAACAACCTTTGGGTTGTTATTACTGGGCTTTCTGAATTATTTCTTATAAAGTTTTTTATCAATGTTAATATATATAAGTACTACTAACTATTTTTGTAGAATCCAGCAGGGCATGTAAATATTATGTGGGACAAGGGACAATTTATTGTGTGAGTAGACAATGTGCTGCAGGATGTCTAGCTTCCCTGGCTTGCTAACCAGGAGCAATATCCCAGGCATTTTTAATAAGTGAAAATGCTTCCAAAATACCCTCTGGACTCAGTATCACCTTTTTTTTGGAAAACCCTGCATTAGACTTATAAAATCATCCCTGAAGACAGTGCTAGCCCAGGATATGTGTGGAGCCCAGATCATCATCCATAAGGGGCCAAAAGGTAGTATGGACCAGTCATGCTTATGTTCTCTTACCGCTCAGTTACCGAGATGACTAATCTAGTGAAAATAAGTTACTGTTAACAATAAGGACAAAGGTTAAAAAGTCAACACATACCCTGACTTTTTTTTCTTGGGTTATTATCTTCAGTGATAATAACCTCTTGTATTGTCACCCACCAAGGCACATGCACCGAACTGTTCTAATCCTGCCATCTCAATCCTCTCAACAACTCTATAAAGAAAAATTATTATTCCCAATTTGTTTTTTTTCTGTCCTGTTTTACAAGCCAAATTTACATAGAAATTTAAGTGACTGCCCAAGATTTTTTTTTTTTTTGAGACAGAGTCTCACTTTATTGCCCAGGCTAGAGTGAGTGCCATGGCGTCAGCCTAGCTCACAGCAACCTCAAACTCCTGGGCTCAAGCAATCCTGCTGCCTCAGCCTCCCAAGTAGCTGGGACTACAGGCATGTGCCACCATGCCCGGCTAATTTTTTCTATATATATTAGTTGGCCAATTAATTTCTTTCTATTTATAGTAGAGATGGGGTCTCGCTCTTGCTCAGGCTGGTCTCGAACTCCTGAACTCAAACGATCCGCCCACCTCGGCCTCCCAGAGAGCTAGGATTACAGGCTGCCCAAGATTTTTAAAACTGTTAAGCACCTCTGTAGTTAAGAGGTACTCAAGGCCTCAGGCCTCCAGACCTTTTAAAGTCCTTGTGCCCAGCTGCAGGCGTAGAAGGGGGTTATGCAAACTTACTGGAAGGGCTTGAGGAAAAGGAAAAATGGGTGTTAGCAGGGCTTAATATGGAACTAGCAGTTAGCTCAACTCCGCCTCCCACTGCCCAGCTCTAGGCGCTGTCCAGAAAGCCCACTCCCCTACCATACCCATCACTGCAGCGACTGCGTTCTTCTACTTCCCTGATCCTAGTAGCCCGGACTTCGGGGGCACTCTGAACCCCACTGTCCCTCCCTCTACAGCAGCGCATTCCTCGTGACCAAGTTTCCAGAGCTCTTTGCCACTCCCTCACCCCTAGGCCCACGAGGCCACAGGTCCAGCAAGCCCTTTACCGTCAGCCCAGCAGCCGAGCTCACTACCCAGTGGGCTCCGGCTCCCAGGTGCTGGCGCCCTACGGACGGTGGCGCCCTCCGGCATGGTGGCTCCCCCACTTGCCGCGCAAACGCATTCCCGGCGCTCCTCTACCAGAGCTCAGCCGCTCGGGCTGGTCCGGAGAGCCTTCGTTCCCTTGGCAACGCAGTACACAAGTGCTAGCCTCGGCTGAGCGCGATGTGTTTCCTCAAATTGGGTGAGGAGGGCTGGGAAGGAGTCTGGAGTAGAGGTTCGGGGAAGCGTTGGGGGGCTGGGAAAGATGACGCAGGAGGAAGTACAGTTCGCCCCTCTCCACCGAGCTCCTTCAGCCTGGGTTTTGTAAGTGCACGGTCTGGCCCTGTCCTCTGCTCCTCCTCCCCTGCTAACCCTCTTCTCCCTCAGCACGCTCACACAGACCAGGATGATTTCCCTCACATGGAGTTTCTCCTCTTTCTTGATCTTTAGGTGCGGGGAATAAGTCCTCCTTTGGAACACGTCAACACAGGAAGCTCTTTCCTCTCTACCATCCCCCAAACTTGTTGGGGAACAAGTTTCTCCCTATTAGGGGATCGCCCCATATAGGGCCTGGATGTTACAAACCAGAAGATGTGAGTATTCACCTCCCCTTAGCTAGGTCTCAGTTTTAAGGCTGTTGAAGGATAGCCAAGTTTTGTGGAAGAAAAACTATAGGGGATTTGTGATCTTCACAGTCCGAACAGGAGAAAGTACTCTGGTCTCCTGCGACCAACTGTTCCAGCCAATGCCAGAGATTGAAGGACCATTGCTCCCCACTGCCACGCACCTAGTCTAAATGCAAGCCTCAGCTTCGTGCAGTCCCTGCTCCTTCCTCACCTCCTCAGGCCTGTGAGCCAATGCCAGTGTGGACGTTAAGGCTCTTGGCCCCCTGGAGATTAGCTGAAAATCCATGAGGCAGATTAACAGGAGAAAAGGCATACAAATTTATTTAACATGTGTACATGGAAGCCTTCAGAATGAAAACCCAAAGATAGAGAAGACATAGTCCATTTTTATGCTTGGATTGAACAAAGTATGGACAACCATGTAGCAATATGATTGGACTAGAAGTGTATGATCTAGTTAATAGACTGGAGAAACCCAGGAAGGACTGTCTAGGTTCTTTTTGGTCTCTCAGAGCATGCATTCCTTCCTTCTAGGTATAAGGCAGGACTCCCTCTAAGATGAGGGTCTTAATGACCTACCAGGTCAGGTAATTTCTTTATGGCCAGTTTTTCCGAGAATATTTTTGGGTTTTATGGCTGGCTTTCAGGAAAAGGGTTTCTGGTTTCTATGACCCACCTTGAGGAAGAAGAATTCTAGTTTCTGTGGCCAGCCTAGGGGGACAATGGGACTGAGAGACAGGAGGACAGGAGAAAGTCAGAGAAAAACTTTTGTTTCTGAGGCCTTCATTTTGGGGCACTGTTTTCTGAGCCCCAATACCAATTACCCTCCCATTAGTCCAAACCTCGGGCTGACAGTTGCCTTAGAGCTCGTTTAGCTGTTTAGGCTCAGAAGACTAGATTAATTAGAATACATAGAAATGTCATTTATTTTACCTATTCAGCCACATCCTTTTTCAGGGTTACCTGTGTTACTTATGGTCTTCACCTGTAAGGAGTTAAGACAAGAAAGAGCAAACTCTCACAGAGAAGGTTCAGATGGAAACATTCTAAGTTCACTACATTTTGATGGCCCTAATGTTATCTGACTATGTGTTGTTGTTTTTTCTTTGTTTTTTATATACCACCCAAAGAGGTATGACTTGGCATACAACTTATCTAAGATCCCGACCAGTGTAAAAGGATATACTTTAGGAGCCAGAACAGCTGTGAGGTTCAAGCCAACCAACAAGGTAATGTGCTAGGATTTTAGTGTGGTCCATGTTGCTGCAATGTGTTTGCATTGGGGTTAAAAGGGCAGGGAACGGAGAGGTGAACTAAAAGAATATACCCTGAAATTTAAGAAGGGTGGGCATTTAGGCGTGTCCCAAGGAGAGTGGAAAAAAATTCACTGAAGAAATAGTCCCAAGACAGGGCTTCAGTGCTGAGATGCATGAGGTTAAAATACTGGAAGCTGTGTTTACATACATTGTAGTATCTCGTCAGTTAAAAAAACCAATTCCCGCGGGTGCGGTGGCTCACACTTGTAATCCTAGCACTCTGGGAGGCCGAGGCAGGCGGATCGCTCAAGGTCAGGAGTTTGAAACCAGCCTGAACAAGAGCGAGACCCCGTCTCTACTATAAATAGAGAGAAATTAATTGGCCAACTAAGATATATATAGAAAAAATTAGCCGGGCATGGTGGCGCATGCCTGTAGTCCCAGCTACTCGGAAGGCTGAGGCAGCAGGATCGCTTGAGCCCAGGAGTTTGAGGTTGCTGTGAGCTAGGCTGACGCCACGGCACTCACTCTAGCCTGGGCAACAGAGTGAGACTCTGTCTCAAAAAAAAAAAAAAAAAAAAAAACACAAATTCCAACTTTTCTACCCTTTTGTGTGATTGGATTTCAAGTCTAAAGTCTTTAGTATAAGATCCTAATTTTCTTGTGGACATTTTCCTGACATTTAAACTCAAGAAGTAGTGATACCACCTTTCAAAATCTGAGTTGGGTGGTAAGAGTAGTGACTGGGACAAGTTGCCTTGGTTCTCTACCCATTCTAGGTTTATCTCTGCATCCTATTCATTATATATATCCTTAAGTAGCTGCACCACACCCATATCTTGGTTTTCTACCTACCTTCAGCCTATTTTTATAGCTTGAGGTGGCTGAGCTTTAGCTGATTTACAAATAGGAAGAGGATGATTTTGTTTTTTCTACTAGGAAGACTTTATGTGCATATATATCACCCTCTAACATATTGATCTTTTCTTGGAAACAGGATGTGACACTTGAACCAGGCATGTACCAGAGAGTAATGCCTCAGGAGGAAAAAGATAAACAAAGTTTTGCTCCATTTAATGCTCTGGTGCCTCGATTTAGGAGCTACTCAAAAGACACTTATTGTCCTGGGTACGTTTCATCTTTTCCGCTTCAACAAAAAGCAATAGAAGGGGGAAAAGTACATAATAGGAAAAGAAGTACATAAAGAAGAGATTACATCTAAATTATCCCAGTTAAATAAGAAAACACTCACCTTTAAAAATTTAACCTATTGCCTCCCAGATCTGTGGCATTGTAGAATTGTAGAATCATATTCATTCAATAAATATTTATTAACGTGCCAGGTAGTTTTGTACCAGAGATTTTGCAGTAAACCCATCACACAAGGCTTCTGATATCTTGGAGCTTACATTCCTGGGCACAGACAGATGAGAAGCAAATTAAAAAATTAAAAAAAAAAGTTAAAAATTAAAAAAATATCAATAGTAATAAGGAGAGTGACCATATAATTTATTATTCAAACTGCGCCACTTCTGAGAGTGAAAGGGGGCCTGTTAAGAATTATATCAGGACAGTAGCCATAAGCTAAAACTATCACAGGAAAACCAGTTGACCTGGTGATATGCAACAAAGAAAATAAACAAGATGACAGTATGATAGGGAGTGATGGGCTAGATTACTTTAGCAAGGGTTGAGGAAATGACATTCGATCTGAGATCCGAATGATAAGACCGAGCCAGCCCTATGAAGATCTGGGAACAGAATTCCAGTCAAAAGGAACAGCAAGTGCAAAGACTGCAAATTGGGAAGGAATTTGGTATGAGGGAAAAAGAAGTTTAGCATGGCTAGAGTGTAGTGAACAAGGGGGGAATGAGAACAGAAAAGGAGGGTAGGCTGAAGTATACAGGATTTGCAGGTTAGGGGGATTATTCTCAGTGTTTCAGGAAGCTGTTTAGAATGTATGGAATTGTAGGGCAAAGGGTCAAGGCTTTTCTTTTACTGATGAGAAATCCAAGGATCAGAGAGTGAATAGAACTTTCTTGAGCTTGCATTGAGGAAGTGGAAGCGTTGAGTCTTGCCCCTAAGTCAAATCTAAGTGTTACTTCCCCACAGTAAAGAATGTGTACGAAAACACAAAGTGTTATGAGCAAACACAATTTTAAAATAATACCATTGTCAAGAAAATTTAACTGGTTCTCTTTTGCTGTGCCTACATTGTAAATAGATTATTGCTGCACTTTTATCACCAACTTCAAACTGTGGGCAGTGCTAATTCATCACCATTGTAAATGTCTTTCATCACCCACTGCTTTTGGCGTCTTCTGCACTCTCAGCTGAGGATACCGATTTGCAGAAATGTCTTTTAAACTACAGTTGATCTTTACCCTAGCTGGATATCAAGAGTGGCCATCTTTAACACTGACATCTAATTAGAAATACATTAACAGGCAAAGGAACCCCATGTTCCCCAAGTTTGCCAGACATTAAAAAGATAATCAAGTCTGTTGCCTTTTCCCCAGGGGTTATGCCTAGTTCAAGGATGGCTATGGTACTGAGGGAGTTTGTGAATGGTCACTAACTCATTAAAAATGATGTTTATATTTTTATTTCTAGCCCCGGCACATACAACCCAGAGATGAAGCCACATCCCAAAGTTGCTTGGCCAATGAGATTTGGGTCTCCTGACTGGGCTCAAGTTCCATGTATACAGAAAAGAACCTTTAAAACTGAGGTAATACAATTGGACTTCTGTAGAGGACTCTTATCTATTACTTTCACATATATGAGGAGTTCTTAACCAGGAGGCTTGGAATGACTCTTAGGAAGTCCTTGGTTCTGAAATTATATGCACAATTTTGTATGTATCTAAATATGAGGATATTTTTGGAGAGCTACACAATTTCATTAGATTTTTATTTATTTTTTATTTTATTGATGCATGGTCTCACACTGTCACTCAGACTAGAGTGCAGTGGCATCATCATAGCTCACTACAATCTCAAACTGCTGGGCTCAAGCAATCCTCCTGCCTCAGCCTCCTGAGTAGCTGGGACTACAGGCATGCACTACTATGCCTGGCTAATTTTTTTAGTTTTTGTAGAGAGGAGGTCTCACTCTGTTGCTCAAGCTGGTCTCAAACTCCTGGCCTCAAGCCATTCTCTCACCTTGGGCTCCTAAAGTGCTGGGATTACAAGCATGAGCTACCATGTCCAGCCTCATTAAATTTTTTAAAGTGTGTATGACTAAACAAAAGTCACATTTTTTTATTTGATCCTCAAATAATCTGTTGTGGTAGATACAGGAGAAATATCCCTATATGAGAGAGGAAGACACTGAGACCCAGACGGAGGAAGTAATTTGTGCAGGTTGCACAACTGGAATCTAGATCTTGAGTCCTAAGCCCTCTCCCTCACACCACTTGAGTATTAGATCATTAGAGAGTTGTAGAGCATTCTGGTTAAAAGCATAGATTCTGGGGACAAAACTGCCTAGGTTCAAATACTAGCCCCAGTATTTACTTGCTATGTGATCTTGGGCAAGTTCCTTAATTTTTCTAAGCCTTAGTTTTCTTATCTGTGAAATGGGTAAAATAATGGAATCAATCTGATAAGGTTATAAACATTGATATAATATGTAAAATCATTTAATACAGCACCTGATAGCATTATAAATGCTCAAACCATGTTTGTTACCATAATTCCAGAGGTGCCTTTTATTTTCCCTTGTGGAACTTTGGATTAATTCCACAAATATTTATTAAATGCCTAATGTATTAAACGTCATTGTGTTAGGGCCTATGGGTAACATTTAAGAATTAAACATATAATCCTTATCTTCAAGAAGGCTACCAGTTACTTGGAAATTTGCCAAGTGGCAAGTTATTCTTAGCATGATATAATACCATAGTAAGTTGATAAAGGCTAGATGGACATACAAATGTTGAGAGATTCACTAAGGCCAGATTACTGTGGGGTTGGGGTTCAGCTAAGCCATGTATCTATAATGTACAGTTCTCTTTTGCACAGCTGGGCAGACCAGAGGCAGAGGGTTCTCATTAGAATATATATATTTTAATTTTATTTTTTTTATCTCAAATTCTGTGGGTACAAATATTGTTAGGGTCACATATCTTGCCCCTGGACCCCTCCCCACCCCACTATGCCAGAGCTTCAAGCATGTCCAGTCTCCAAGTGGTGCACCCTGCACCCACCATGAAAGTGGGTACCCTTCCCGTTCTCCCCCCTTCCACCTGTTCACCTCCTATTAACACATTTTTTTAGACATTTTGTTTACAGTGTGTTTCTTTGCCTCTCCCTAAAAAGGGATGGAGGTAATCCTTTCCCCCCTACAATGCTATTAACATCCTTAAGATGTGGGTCTCCCCCCCCAAAATCCCTGTTGAACACTACAATTTTTTTAGCACCATAGTTTTAGTCTGTCAGTACCAATTTGATGGTGAGTAGATGTGTAGCCCATTTTCCGGGTCTTGTGTCATCTTGCTTTGTATTACAGGCTTAAGCTTAATCCAAGATAGCATAAACGGTGCTAGTTCACTATCATTTCTTAGGATTGAGTAATATTCCATTGTGAGTATATACCACATTTTAGTTATCCATTCATGAATTGACAGGAACTTGGGTAGTTTCCATGACCGTGCAATAGTGAATTGTGTTGCCATAAACATTCAGGTGCAGATGTCTTTATAATAGAGTGACTTATGTTCTTTTGGGTAGATGCCCCACAATGCTATTGTGGGTCGAATGGTATTTCTATTTCTAGTTGTTTGAGGTATCTCCAAATTCTTTTCCACAAAGATTGCACTAATTTGTAGTCTCACCAGCAGTGTAAGAGTGTTCCTGTCTCTCCGCATCCTCAGCAGCATTTGTTGTTTTGGGATTTCTTGATGTGGGTCATTCTCTCATTGTGGTTTTGATTTGCATTTCTCTAATGATTAGAGATGTTGAACTTTTTTTATATGTTTGCTGGCCATTATTCTGTCTTCTTTGGAGAAGTTTCTGTTCATTTCCATTGCCCATTTCTTGATGGAGTTGTTTGGTTTTTTCTTGTTTATTCTTTTAAGTTCTAGATAGATTCTTGTTATTAGACCTTTATCGGAAGTGTAGAGACCGAATATTTTCTCCCATTCTGTGGGTCGTCTATTTGCTCTAATGATTGTTTCCTTGGCAGTGCAGAAACTTTTTAATTTGATCAGATCCCATTTGTTTATTTTTGCTGTGGCCGTGATTGCCTTGGGGGTCTTCCTCATAAATTCTGTGCCTAGACCAATATCTGATAGGGTTTTCCCAACATCTTCTTCTAGGATTCTTAAAGTTTCATGTCTTAGGTTTAGGTCTGTTATCCATCTTCAGTGAATTTTTGTGAGGGGTGAGAGGTTGGGGTCCTGATTTGCTCTTCTGCATATTGCTAACCAGTTTTCCCAGCACCATTTATTGAAGAGAGAATCTTTTCCCCAAAGTATATTTTTGTCTGCTTTATCAAAGATTAGGTTACTGTATACAGATGGTTTGATCTCTGGAATCTCAGATCTATTCCAGATATCAATGTTTCTGTTCTTGTGCCAGTACCAGGCAGATTTTACTATTATTGCCTTCTAGTACAGCTTGAAGTCAGGAAGACTGATCCCTTCCAGTTTGTTCTTTTTACTTAAGATTGCTTTGGCTATATGTGGTTTTCTCTGGTTCCATACAAAGCAAAGGATTATTTTTTCTAGATCTGTAAAGAATGCTGGTGGTATTTTGATGGCAATTGCATTGATTCTGTAGATCACCTTAGGTAATATTGACATTTTAACAATATTGATTCTTCCTAGCCACAAGCATGGTAGATTTTTCCATCTGTTTAAATCATCTGCAATTTCTTTTTTTAGTGTTTCATAGTTCTCTTTATATAAATCTTTCGTATCTCTCGTTAGATATACTCCTAGATATTTAATTTTCTTTGGAGCTATAGTAAAGGGTATTGTGTTTTTTATTTGAGTTTCTGCTTGATGGTTTTCGGCATATATGAATGCTTCTGATTTGTGTATATTGATTTTATACCCTGAAACTTTACCGAATTCATTTATCAGATCTAGGAGTCTCTTGGATGAGTCCATGGGGTTTTCTAGATATAATATCATATCATCAGCAAAGAGTGAGAGTTTGATCTCATCTGACCCAACTTGGATGCCCTTAATACCCCTCTCATGCCTGATTGCTATAGCTAAGACTTCGAGCACTATGTTGAATAGTAGGGGAGAAAGTGGGCATCCTTGTCTAGTTCCGGTTCGAAGGGGGAATGATTTCAATTTTTCCCCATTTAGAATGATGTTAGCCATTGGTTTGTCATAAATGGATTTGATAAATTTAAGTTATGGGCCATCTATGCCTATTTTGTTAGGGTTTTTATCATAAAGGTATGTTGGACTTTATCAAATGCTTTTTCTGCATCTATTGACAGAATCATATGATCTTTGTTCTTGACTTTATTTATAAAGTGGATTGCATTTATAGACTTGCTTATGTTGAACCAGCCTTGCATGCCAGGAATAAACCCCACTTGGTCATGGTGAGTTATTTTTTTGATGTGCTGCTGAATTCTATTTGCTAAAATTTTGTTTAGGATTTTTGCATCTATATTCATGAGGGATATTGGTCTGTAATATTCTTTTTTTGTTGCATCCTTTCCTGGCTTTGGTATCAAGGTGATATTGGCTTCGTAGGATGAGTTAGGAAGGATACCATCCTTCTCAATAGTGTGGAATAGTTTCTGTAGTATAGGTATGAGTTCATCCTTGAATGTTTGGTAGAACTCTGGGGTATAGCCATCTGGCCCGGGACTTTTCCATTTGGGGAGGTTTTTAACTACTGCTTCAATTTCTGAGCTTGTGATTGGTCTGTTCAGGAACTCAGTTTCCTCCTGGGTGAACTTAGGGAGGTTGTGTGATTCTAGGAATCTGTCCATTTCATCTTTATTCTGTAGTTTTTGGGCATATAGATTTCTATAGTAGTCACACATAATGTTTTGTATTTCTGTGGAGTCTGTTGTGATCTCTCATTTTTCATTTCTTATTGAGGTTATTAGAGTCCTTTCCCTTTGAGTTCTTGTCAGCCTAGCCAGAGGGCTGTTAATTTTGTTGATCTTTTCGAAAAACCAGCTTCTGGTTTTGTTGATCTTCCATATAATTCTCTTATTCTCCATTTCATTTAGTTGAGCTTTGATCTTAGATATGTTTTTTCTTCTGCTAGGATTGGAATTCCAATTCCTTGAGTCTGTTCATTAGGTTGTCGGTGTCTAATCTTTCTGTTTTCTGGATGTGAGCATTTATTTCTATTAGTTTTCCTCTCAGATATGCTTTGCTGTATCCCAAAGGTTTTGGTAAGATGTGGCTCCATTGTCGTTTTGTTCGAAGAAATTCTCAATTTCCCTCTGAATTTCTTCCTTGACCCAATAATTATTCAACAGTAGGTTGTTTAGTTTCCATGACTTAGTGATGTGGTGTGTATTTCTGTTAGAGTTGAACTCTAATTTTATACCACTATGGTCAGAGAAAACGCAAGGTATTATTTTTATTTTCTTGAATTTTTTGAGATCTGCTTTGTGGCCTAGTATGTGATCAGTTTCTGAGAAGGATCCATGGGCTCCTGAGAAGAATGTAAATTCAACTTTATTTGGATTAAATGTTCTGTATAGGTCTGTCAGACCTTTTTGTTCAATAGCTTTGTTTACGTCCCTTATTTCTTTACTTAATGTCTGTTTGGAGGATCTATCCAGTTCATTTAGTAGTGTATTGAAGTCCCCTGCTACTATGGCAGTATTGTTTAGGGTGGTATTTAGCTCAGACAAGGTTTGCTTTATGTAATTGGGTGCTCCTGCATTGGGAGCATAAATATTAAGAATTTTTAGGTCTTCTTGTTGGATCTTCCCTTTCACCATTATGAAGTGGCCTTCTTTATCCTTTTAACTTTTGTTAATTTAAAACTAATGTTGTCTGCGAATAATATAGCAACCCCTGCTTTCTTTTGACTTCTGTTTGCTTGGATGATAGTTTTCCATCCCTTGATCTTCAGCTGGGAGGCATCTTTATGGTTTAGGTGTGTTTCCTGTAGACAGCAAATACTAGGCTTGTGGAATTTATCTACTCTGCCAGCCGATGTCTCTTCAGAGGACAGTTTGAATCATTTACATTTATTGAGAGGATTGAAATTGGAGGAAGATTTCCGTTCATATTAATGGGTGAAGTCCTATTGCTTTGACTTAGAGCTTGAGTCATCATGAAGTTCGAGATCTAGACTTTAATTCTTTGAGGATTTCATTTTGAGGAGTGTCTATTGCCCTGTTCACTGTGGAAGGCAGGTCTGAGAATTTCCTGTAGTGCTGTCTGGTCTTTGCATATTCCTTCAGCGATTGCTTGTCTGAAAAGGATTTTATTTCACCCTCATAGATAAAACTTAATTTTGCCAGATAAAGAATTCTAGGTTGAGCTTTGTTCTGTTTTAGAAGATTAAGGATAGGCACCCACTCCCTCCTGGCTTGTAAGGTTTCAGATGAGAAGTCTGCAGTTAGTCTGGTAGGCTTTCCTTGATAGGTTATTTGTTCTTCACGCCTTGCTGTACGGAGGATTGCTTCTTTCACATTTACTTTGGTCAGCTTAATAACCACATGACAAGGCGATTGCCTATTTGCATTGTGTCTCCCAGGAGTTCTGTGTGCTTGTTGAATTTGGATATCCAGATTTCTAGCTAGGCCCAGCATATTTTCCTCCAGTATGCCGTAGAATAAGTTTTCCAACACTTGTGAATGTTCCTCTTCCCCTTCTGGAATGCCAGTCATTCTGAGATTTGACCTTTTTTACATAATCCCATACTTCCTGTAAGCTTTGATCTTGTCTCTTGTTTCTGTGCACCCTTTCTTCCTCTGATTTGTTTAGCATGTAGGTATAATCTTCAAGCTCTGAGATTCTTTCCTCGGCATGATTTATCCTGTTTTTGAGGCTTTCCACTGTGTTATGGAGTTCCTTGAATGTTTCCTTCATTGCTAGAATTTCTGCTTGGTTTCTCTGAATTACTTCTATATCTTTGGAGAATTTTTCATTCATTTCCTGGATTGTTCTTGTGGTTTCTCTATGTTGACATTCTATTTTCTCTTCGATTCCGTTGAGCTTTCTCAACAATCCATATTTGGAATTCTTCCTCTGTTAGTTTAATCATATCATGTAAGTTGGTGTCAGTTGGCGGAGAATGAGTATTTTCTTTTGGAGGTGACTTTTCTCTCTGATCTTTCATGGTTCCTGATGTTTTTCACTGGTTCTTCCTCATCTGGATACTTTGTTGAGGACCAGAGGTGCTGGAAGTCAATTATAAGCTGTGTACTTGGGTTCCAAAGGAATGATCCTTGGAAGACCTGGGGAGGATGTGTTCTGGTCGTGTATCGTATCTCCCAAGAGTTCTTCGAGTCCTCAGGAATAGCAGCCTCCTTCACTTCTCTGCCTTGCTAAGATAGGCTCTACTCTCTGGGCACAGAACGCCAACCGCTGAGTACAGGAAGATACCACTCAGGTTCAAACTTGGGAGATAGCTGCCGAACAAAGCACCACTCTCAACTTTCCACCCTTATAAATTCATCTTTCAAGGCCACCTGCCCAGTTAGGGCAGGAGGGAAGACTGAGTTCACTACCAGGGCAGCCCTCCGCAGTGTTTTCATGCAAAGGAGTGGCTTGGTGGAGCTGGGAAGCAGCTTCTGGGTTTGGACCCTCTCCCACTTGCTTCTGCTTCAGTGGAGCACTGGGAGCTCAACAAGTTGCCTTCTCTGGAGGCCCGAACAGATCAGCCATTTTAGGGTAGAAGAGGTGCCAGAGAAATGCTTGAGCACTGCTCCCCCCCTAGCATCTCCAAGCTTCAGGGCAGTGTGGTGGTGCTAGGAAGTGGCTGCAGGGTTTGGGCCCTTTCTTCTCCCGCTACTGGTTCAGTGGGGTTCTGGCGGTTCAGAGAGGTGCCTTTTCCAGCCGCTCTAAGAGTCTGTCTGGTTTAGGGTAGTAGGGATGTCTGGCAAACTCCTCCAGAGTGGTCCTCCACAGCTTCTCCAAGCCATGGGGGTAGGGTAGCAGGGCAGGGAGCGAGCACAGAGCTGGGCGCTTCTCCCTACCCACTACCGCTTCAGCAGCACTGTGGGCTCGATAGACTGTCCTCTCCTGAGGCAGGAATAGTTCAGCTGGTTTGGGGCAGTGGGAAAGCAAAGAGAACGTCTCCCGCATGGCTCTGCACAGTCTCCAAGCTGAGGGGGCAGGGCAGCAGAGCTAAGGAGCGGGTGCTGGGTTCAGACCCTTCCTGTACTCCCCACTGCTTCAGCGGGGCGCTGTGTAGAATTTAAAATGCCGCTGCTCTAGACTCCCCTCCAAACCGCTCGTCTGCCCACATTGCCACCTCCCATCAACTTCAGGCAGTTCCCTGTCTGCGTGGGTGTGGGGACCAAAGGGGAAGGGATCGTCTCCCTGTGTATGGGAGAAGGGATGCCTGCTCCAGCCAGCCTGTGAGGCGGCTGACACGCGGGTGTGCTCCCTCCCCACTATACTTCCAACTGCCCAGATTTTGTGGAAGAATTTTGGTTCACCTTTAATTGTTGTCCACAATTTCCATATCCTGGTGTCTCTTTGCAGTCCTGCGAATCTGCTCCAGAGTAGGTGCAGATGGCCTGCGTGTGGTCGTCCGTCCTCTTCACCCCTCACCCCGAGAGCCGAGAGTCAAGAGGTCAGCCCTATTCTGCCATATTTTTCAAGCCTCATTAGAATATTGATCTAGAAAATATTCTTTCATTGCAGCTGTCTACAGACAAAGACTTCAGAAAGCATCGGAACCGTGTGGCCTACCTAAGCCTGTTTTACAACTGAGCAGCAGTGACTACCTTCATGTGCTCCTCTTGAAAACAGAGTCTCCAGGATTGAGGACGGAGCTGCTCTTCTCCTTCTGTATTGCTGTGCCCTCTTGTCTGCCAGCATGGGGCCCAGGGCGGGGCCGGGCTAGTAACTACTGTGTGAAAGCATAAAGAGTAGTACAGAGTGCTAGCTCCATCTGCTGGTTTGTGGTATATACATTCAGAGCTGGGTGGGAGGGTTCCTGTTGGGTATTGAGTTGGTTTCATTATAATAAAATACTCAGGGGCCCCTGCCCTCTAGTTCTAATTCCCAAGCACCAGTTTTTTATATTTTACCCCTAACCCTGGTCCTAAGAGGATATTGGTCTATACATCAAGAGTTTGGATGGGATCCGGGTTTATTAGATGCAAAAGACACCTAAAGCAAATTAAAATATTTATATGTATGTTTTAGGAGTTCTTCCAAGTTTTGGAGTTCTCCTGTGTGGAGTAGGAAGGTCTTGATTTGGTTGCCTTTCTCAGATTGACATAAAACTCAAAGAACCAAAAATTCCCCCTTTCCCATTACATCATCTATTTGGTCTGTTAGTCAACATATGTCCTGAGTTCCTACTATGTGTCAGGCAGAGTAGTAAGCAATGCGGATACAACAGGAATCAAAATAAACTCATCTATTAGCCCCCTGCACCTGGCCTCAAGTCTGAGGAAGACTCCCCAGAGCAACTAATTGGTTGTGTCTGCTTCCCAATCTGAATGACCTCTGAAGCTTTATAAGTTAGTCCAGAGTTATAAAGGCCAGAACCCACAGCAACCACTTGCAAAATACTTATTCAGACACTTGGGCCTGAGAGATAGGCCTCTTTCCTTCTGTTCTGCAAAATCCTGGGACTGTATAGAAAAACTGCTCTCCACACTGAGATGGAGCTGAGAGATCAAAGATGACTCAAATAAGTTCAGCTTGGTGAGTTACATGAGTTCATTAGAGCTTACTTACGTAAGGTGCTCACTGTTTACACAGTTCTCCAGACACTCCTGGGCAGAATAAGAGTTCCTCAAAGAGTAAAAATCACACTGCCTACCTGTGGTATCATCTTAAATCTCTTCCCAGTGAGGAAAAACACTTACGTTGATACAATACAGCTTTTACAGTGCTGTTGTTTATCATTTTGTTTAAATCAAGTAGGATTTGCTTTATGAATCTGGGAGCACCTGTGTTGGGTGTGTAAATATTTAGGATTGTTATGTCTTCTTGTTGAATTTTTCCCTTTATCATTATATAATGACCATATTTGTCTTTCATTACTTTTGTTGATTTGAAGACTAAGTTATCTGCTATGTGAACTGCTATACCAGCTTTCTTTTGGTTTCCATTTGCATGGAATATCATTTTCCATCCCTTCACCTTCAGTCTACATGCATTCTTATGGGTTAGATGTGTTTCCTGAAGACAGCAGATATTTGGCTTGTGTGTATTTATCCATTTGGCCAACTATGTCTCTTCAGTGGGCACTTTAAGCCATTCACATTTATTGAAAGAATTGATAAGTGGGGTGGATTTCTGTTCATACTGTTGAGTAGGACTTTGTTGCTTTGTTTTCTCTCTTGAGCCCTTGTGGTATCTTGCCCTTGCCCTTTAGCTTTTGGATGATTTTACACTGGTGAGTGTCTGTCATGCTGATCCATGTGTAACACTGTTCTGAGTACTTCTTGTAGGGTATGTCTTGTTTTAACAAATTCCCTCAGTCTTTGCTTATCCAAGAAAGACTTTATTTCCCCTTTACATATGAAGCTTAGTTTTACAGGATACAAAATTTTAAGTTGGGCATTATTCCATTTGAGAAGACTAAGAATGGGGTCCTAGTCCCTTCTAGTTTGTAAAGTCTCAGTTGAGAAGTTTGCAGTTAGTCTAATGGGTTTTCCTTTGTAAGTTACCTGCTGCTTTTGCCTTATAGCACGTAGGAGGACCTCTTTTGTGTTTATTTTTGCTAGTCTGATGACCATGTGTCATGGTGTCTTCCTGTTTGCAGTGAATCTCTCAGGAGTGCTTGGAGGTTCTTGTACTTGGATGTCTAGATTTCTAGCAAGGCCTGGGAAATTTTCCTTCATTATTCCCTCAAACAAGGATTTGTCCAACCCTTGTATAATTTCTTCTTCACCCTCAGGGATGTCTATGATTCTTATGTTAGGCCTCTTCACATCATCCCATATTTCTTATAGGCTTTGTTCTTTTCTCTTATTTCTCTCCTCTATTTCTGTGACTGACTTGTTAAATTGGAAGGTATTGTCTTTAAGCTCTGAGATTCTTTCTTCTGCTTGATCTAACCTATTCTTAAGGTGTTCCAATATGCTTTGTAATTCCTTGAATAAATTCTTCATTTCCAGAAGTTGTTTGATTTTTCTTTAATATTTCATTTTCTTTAGTGAATTTTTCATCCATTTCCTGGATTTTTTTGTGTGGTTTATTTCTATTGGGTTTCCATTTTATCTTGCATTTCATTGAGTTTCCTTACAATCCATGTTCAAAATTATTCATCTGTCATTTCAGTGTTCTGATTTTGGTTGCTACCCATTGCTAGAGAGCTGGTGTTCCCCTTTGAGGGTTTCCTTTCAGTTTGATTCTTCATACTTTCAGAGTTCTTTCGCTGATTCCTTCCCATATGGAGTAGCTGTTGCTTCTTACTTTTCGATTTTTGTTTAGATAATGACATGCACTGTTTAGTCTCTGAGTCAGTAGGTGGTGCTTGTGAGTGAGATTTGACCACACCCTGTGCAATGAGTCAGTAAATGCAGTAAAGGGCATGCAAATTGACCTCCCTGTCAGTAGGTGGCACTTGCTGGGAGGAACAAGCTACAATGTTGTGTTTGGGTCCTGTGACCAGATCTAGTTCCTCAGAAGAAGCACTCTAATGCCCCAGGTGGTGGGTGGGGCCCTGGAACTTCCAGATGTGTACTTTTTCTCCACCTCAGCATGGGCAGGTGGGAGAGTGAAGGTGGGAGGGGCTGGGTTGGGTGAGCCTGCCCTCAAGCTCCACAAATGCTTTTAGCAGGGGTCAAAGGTCTGTTCCCTGCCTCTGGGCAAGGCTGCCAGGGAGGAGCTAAAGTGGCCCCACTCAACCGAAAAGTCTGCATGTGAAGGCAGGACTGTCTGAGACCTGCAGTCTGGGGCAGGCCTTGCTCCTTTCCACCCTCCCCTATTCTGCAGTTTCTTCTGGGCCTCTGCTGGCAGGCAGGACCTCTAGCCAGCTGAGCTCCCCCATGACTGTGATGCTGGCCAGGAGGTTTCCTGCCCAGGATCCCAGCCTGAGCTGGAAGCATTGCCCTCCCATGGGAGGAGGGGTGCCCTGGAGCTTGCCACAGCTAGGACCCACTCTGCACTCTCAACCCTGATCTGCCCCTGGAAGCAACTACTCCTCAGGAGACTAATTCACAAATATCCCTTTTGTTCCCCCAGGCGATGCAATCCAGGCCTGGATCTCAATCTGGCCTGTACAGGATTTGGCCTGCTGGTCCATCCCCTGGGCCCCAGGGATGAAACCCTGACCATCCCAGGAAAAAGGATACTGATCTCAAGTCTCTCACAGGGTGCCCAAGCTGATTCAGTGTCCCTCCACCTCAGTGTGTGTCCCATTCTCCTGGAGTCACTGGGCAGGCACCACAGGGAGGGCCAGCAAGCAGGAAGCTCATAGCCTGAGCACCCCTCAGTCTGCTGCAGGACCCCTCAAGGAAAGGTCTGAGCCCTGTTCCCTGTGGAAGCCTCCATGTGCTGGCTCAAGTGTCTCTGTCAGCAAAGAGTCTAGGTGAAGGGAAAGTCCATTCTCTGGTCATCTCCAACCCTCTCTCAGGGAGGCAGTCTACCCAGAATGACGGGACTCTGGAGTCACACAGATCACCCAGGACCTACTGGATCCCTGTAGCTCCTGTAGTCTGGGCTGGAGTTTGGAAATGTCTGTGTCTGGGGATGAGTAAGATGGAACCTGAGTGGTTGAGGTCCCCCAGGGAGGGCAAAGGCACCTGGTGGGTAGAGAGGCAATATGGGGCATGCCATCCAGCTCAAGTCTGTGGGGCGGGAGGCACCCTGGGCTGGGATGAGAGCCTGGTGCCCTGTCCGCAAGAAGCTCTCCATTCACTGGCAGCAGCAGTCTCTGGGCTTGCTTCGACAGAAGTCTCTCCAGCATCTTAGGATCACACCTACAGCCCAAGATGTGAGGGTGGAGGATCTTAGCCAATCTACCTATCCTTCTTACTGGTCTGTGAGTCTCTCTGGGCTTAATCCCTACTAATGCTTTTTCTCCTTCCAGTTATGCTCTGCAACCTTTTCCCATGGAGTCTCCTATAGGTTCAGGCACCCTTCCATCAGACCCTCTTCTGATCTATATCTGTCTGTCTGTTTTTTGGGTTTTTTTCATTCAAAATTTCTCCTTCTTACAGAGACACTGTGGCTGGTGGTGTCTTTGGTCCAACATCTTGACACCCGTCTACTCTGAATGTTGATGCAGCAGAGGAGGGGTATGTGCACTAGAAGCCTGTAATGTAGCTGTTCTGATTTGTTCTGTTCACCTTTAGTTGCCACTTCTCAAGCCTGTGCTGAATGCTGTTTGTGTTGGGTGTTGGGTTGTTCACCAGACAGTTATAGGGTATTTGAGTTGGGATCTGGGTGAGACTCTCATCACTGAGGCTGCTGTTGTGGGTATTGCTGTACCCAGGATTTCTCTACAGAGGTAACAGCAGCAAGTGGATGCAGTCGTTGTGGGTTTCTATGCTGTGTGTGTTTGCTCAGACCAGTTTGCAGTATACTGGCAGCTTGAGGCTGGGGGTCTCTGGTGGAGTGTTGAACTTTAGAGAAGTTCTTCCAACTCTGCTGCAGTGGTGGAAGCTCTGGGCTGGGGTCTTGGGGTCCAGGTGCAGGACTGGAGATGTAAGGATAATGTCTTAGGCTTGGTGGGGGTTCTAGAGGCACAGAGGTAAAGCCTTTGGCTCTGGTGTGAGAGCCTCAGAGCCAAGACTGGGGAGGAGTCAGAAGGCAGAACTTCTGAGCAGGGTGAAGGAGCAAAAAGCAGGGCTGTGTGGATGGTGGGGCTGATCTAACCTTTTATTTCCCACTCTAAGTATCTCACTTTGATTCCATGTGACTTCACAATGCTACTTCATGGATGAGTGATCCATATGTAGGCAGCTCCCTCACACCTTTCTCTTCTTTCCTTCGGAGCAGCATCATGACAAGCTGCTTCTAGTCTGCCATTTTTTTCTATGAAATATTGCCCCTCATTCTTTGTATGGATTCTTTCCACAGATCTTGCTCTGTCTCCCAGGCTGGAGGGCTGCAGTTCAGTGGCATCACCATGGTTCACTGTAGCCTCAAACTCTTGGGCTCTCCAGACTGAGTATTTGGAATAAGGTATATCTGATTCCAAAGTCTAACTCTTAAGCACTGCACCATAACACCCCTTCCCTTCTCCTTGTCAGCCACCTTTCTTCTGCCTAGGATTCTGTAAAAATAACCTGACAGAGTAATGTAGGGAAAATAAACTAGACTCTGAGCCAGACCACATTTTCAATTACTCCTTTTCTTTTCCAGCTATGTGGCCTTGGATTAGTCATAGCATCCATGATCCTCAGATTGTACATCTGTAAAATGAAGAGGCTGTTTCCTACCTCACTGGACTGTATAGAATCAAGCAAGATAATGGTTGTGAACTCTTGGTTTGCAACAGTAAAACATTTAGGTAAAAATGTAGAGGGTTATTTTTATTATTGTCATTGAAGGTGATGGTCTTATGCCAGCCTTACAACAATTCATATGTACTAACAGAAATTCATACTAGACAAAAATTAGAAATTTTAATCATATTAGAGTATTCCAGTATATTTCAGTGTATTTATATATTAAAAATTAAATTATATTTAATCATATTGTTTTCCCTCTCTAGGGAAAAGGTAGGTTGTAATGAGGTTGGTCTACCCTCCCTCAGCACATATTTAAAACCCTGAAGCCACAGATCTTAGGAAAATGGACTCCAGATAAATTATTTGAAGCCAGGATTATATATTTTTTTGCAATGTTCATAACTTATAGCCATAGTTCTGAATGTTGTCACAGCCAATCCACTCAGTATCTTTGTAAGCATATGGCACTTTTTGGCCTTCAACCCAGGCACTTGTGTTCCACTTAAGAATGTGCACACCTACACATTCTTAAGTGCGGGAATGAAGAAGGCAAGTTCACCATATCAAGCCAGAAATGTTGTATATAACATATTGTCAGATGAAAAACTATGTATTTTCTGGTGTTTTTGTTAACTAATTTCCTCAACAGCCCATCCCATGCTCCCAAATGATAAATTATGGAAAATTAGAAGCCATCAGTTGTCCTGAGGTTAACTCAGCCTGCTGACCATCATTTTACACCATTTAAACTGTAATGTCCCTTGTCTGGGTAGAATGGTCCATGAGCCCTAACTTGCTCTAAATAGGATGACCATCCATCTCAGTTTGCCGTGGACTGTACAGGGTTACACTCTTCACTCAAAATTGTCCTGAGTTGGTATGAAATAATACAAAATACACATGTTGGTTCTCTGACCCAATCCCTGGCACAGAGCTCCTAATCCCCTTGTAGACAGGTACGCTAGGAGAATCTTTTATTCTAATGTTTGGTCTTTGACCCAGTTCCCAAGTGCAGAGCTCCTAAATCCTTTGGAATTTCCTGGTGATAGAAGTATCTTTTGTCCTAATGAGGTGACTCTCAATGGGCTCCTAGATGGGGGCTGGTTGCCAAGAAAACCAAGTCATGATTAGAAGCTTGCAGCTTGCAGCCCCAGCCCCCATTCTCCAGAGATGGGAGAGAGGCTGGAAATGGAGTTAATAATCAAGTGTGCCTCTGTGATGAAGCCTCCATAAAAATCCGTGAATTATGAGATTCAGGGAGTGTCCAGATTGATGAACCCTGGGAAGGTGGCCCACCCCAACTCCATGAGAACAGAAGCTCCTACACTCACTCAGGTCCTTTCCAGATCTCACCCTATGCATCTCTTCATCTGACTGTTCCTTTCTCTTCTTTATTATATCCTTTATTAATAAACTGGTAAACATAAGTGTTACCCTGAGTTCTGTGAGCTGCTCTAGCAAATTAATCTAACCCACAAAAGGGATCCCATTTCTGGGGTCATGGGAATCCTGTTTTATAGCCAGTGGGTCAGATGCACAGGTCACAACCAGTGCTTGCAAGTGGCATCTGAAGTGGGGGAGGGGCAGTCTTGTGGGCTGAGCCCTCACCTGTGGGATGTGATGCTATCTCCAGGTAAACAGTGCCAAAATTGAATTAAATTAGAGGACACCCAGCTGGTATCTACTGGAGAATCTGCTGGAGAATTTTTTGGTGTATGAGGGGAAAAAACTCACAAATCTGGTGCCAGAAGTGTTGCATGACTGTATGAGAGTAGAGAGTAGAGAGTGGGAAAAACAGTGTGGTTTTTCCTGTATTTTACAATTGGAAGTAATTATATGGTCACCCTAGCTGGAAAATTTAAATTTTTCTCAGAAAGAAATGAATTAAAATCCCCAGAGCAGAAATTATGCCTTGTGCTTCTGTTTTTTTCTGGACATCAACAAGTAAACACTAATGTGTAGTTTCTTTGTTCAAAGTATGCAGATATTTCCCTAACTACCTGGCATCTGCAGCCCTAGCAGGACTTGAATTTGTAAATGAGAGAATATGAACCTTCCCTGCAGAACTTTCCCAGGAAGTTATCCAAGTCAAGAACCCAAACCATGGCACCACCAAACCCATTTGCTTCCAGAAACATAACTGTGATATAAGAGTGTAATCTGTTGGGGGGGATCAAGATGGCAGACGAGAAACACCACCAGACAAAGTGTCTCTGCAGAAAAGACAGATTCCAGCAGAAATTAGAAGAAAGAAGCAAGAAGACGAGCATACAACAGACGAGGGTCGGAAGGAAGGGTACCTGAGACCACGGGAGACTCCATGGGAGGAGGTTGCGGAGGAGAACTGGAAACTAAGATCGCCAGAGCAGCCCAGAGACCAGCAGGAAGGGTAGGCCAAGTTTCCCCTCCCTTCCATCTCGGACTGCTAGTGGGCTCCCCAGTGGGTGGAGAGACCTGCGGACACCAGCCCAGAGACGGCTGCCGCCAGTGAGCGGTAAGCCAGTAGCGGATGCAGCACCAGGCTCCCAAATCCCTTGGGGCACCTCCGTGTGCACAGACCTGAGCCGCCCGGCAGGCGCCATATGCCTCATTCTTCCCTCCGCCGACCCTATCCGCGGCTGCCCAGAGAGACAATATAGCTACCAGCTGGAGGCACCTCCAGGGAATGAGACCTTCCCTTTTGGGGCCCTACAGCTCACTAAGGGGAACTCAGACTGTGAGCTCCCTACCCGCCAGCCCTCCCAAGTGCTGCTGGCACGGTGATCCCAGGAGAATGGGGCAGACCCTGAGGCTGAGAGACATAGACCCAGCTTGGGCTCCCTGTGGGTGAATTGGGACTAGCACTTCTCTCTCTGGTGGGGATATAGTTTGAACTCTGGGGCCCAGAGGTCAGACCTGCAGACCAGATCCCATTCACCGAGGTCTCACATTGCCGGGGGCACAGAAGGGATATACGTGAACAGCCTACTGAGATGTGTGTGCCTTCGGGGGCAGATCAGCATCCTAGAGGGCAACTCTCCTCCCAAAGGGAGGCTGTGCGCCCAGCTCAGGTGGCTTTCCTGGGCAGGGAACCTCCCCGCCAGCATCACAGTCAGGGGAGGCCTGGTGGCATGTGGTCTGGCCTGCAGGCAGAGGCCCAGGAGTAGCTGCGGAGTTGGGGAGGGTGGAAAGAAGCGAGGCCCGCTCCAGACTGCAGGTCTCAGACAGCCCCACCCCCACACGCAGACTCTCTGACTGAGTGGGACCATTCCAGCCCCTCCCTAACAGCTTTTCCTGGAAGCAGAGAACAGAACTTTGACCCCTGATAACGACATTGGCGGTGCCTGAGGGCAGGCTTACCCAACCCAGCTCTGCCCAGACTCTCTCCTAGGCCAGCCCTTACTGGGGGGGAGAAAAGGACACACCTGGAAGTCCCAGGACCCCACCGACCACCTGAGGCACAAGAGTGCCTCTCTACAGGAACAAGAGCTGATAACAGGACACAAAAACCACAGCGTAGCCTGTTCCTCCAAGCAAGCACCACCTACTGACAGGGAGGACATCCTGCACACCCTTTTCACGGCACCTACTGACTCATTATACAGGGAATGGTCAAATCTCACCCACAGACACCACCTACCGGCTCAGAAACTAAACAAGGTGTGTGAATACCCAAACGAAAACCTAAAGGAAAGAAACAACAACTGATCAACATGGGAAGAAATCAGCGAAGGAACTCTGGAAATATGAAGAACCAAACAGAAAACACCCCCCCAAAGAGAAGCATCAGCCCCCTAGAAACAGACAACAACAAAAATCAGGCAACCAAAATGACAGAAGAGGAATTTTGAATGTGGATCATAAGAAAATGCAACGACCTACAAGAACAACTCAATAACCAACACAAAGAAACCACAAAAAGCCTCAAGGATCTGGAACAAAAGTTCACTAAAGAAATCAACAGAATGAAGAAAAGCTTAACCAAACTCCTGGAAATGAATCAATTCAGGGAACTACAAAATACAGACTCAGACTTGTGGGGGGAGAGGGGGAAAGGGCATTTATTGAAACCTTAAAATCTGTACCCCCATAATATGCCAAAATAAAAATAAATAAAAATTAAAAAAGAGTGTAATCTATTGATCCAGAACTAAGTCTTTTAAAACACTATAAAATTGATGTAGTAGGATAAAAGAGTTTCTAAAAAAAGGAAACACAAAGAAAAGCAAAATCATATTACTATAAAATAACTGTGTTTTCATGTTGGCCGTAGTCTTTGTGTACATGCCATCCTGGTTTACATGGTCACCATCACAGCACACAAACCACCTATATCCTGTTTTGTTTTTTTTTTTTGAGACAGAGTCTCACTTTATTGCCCAGGCTAGAGTGAGTGCCGTGGCGTCAGCCTAGCTCACAGCAACCTGCTCAAGCAATCCTGCTGCCTCAGCCTCCCAAGTAGCTGGGACTACAGGCATGCGCCACCATGCCTGGCCGATTTTTTTTTTTCTATATATATTAGTTGGCCAATTAATTTCTTTCTGTTTATAGTAGAGATGGGGTCTCGCTCTTGCTCAGGCTGGTCTCGAACTCCTGAGCTCAAATGATCCGCCCACCTCAGCCTCCCAGAGAGCTAGGATTACAGGCTTGAGCCACCGCGCCCGGCCTATATCCTGTTTTTTGTCTTTGTTTTCACTTTGCATCAGAAATAAACATTTCTCATATTTCTGCTTAGTCTTTATACTTACCATTTTTGGTGATGATTAAAACTATTCTTTTGTGTTTATTGATTATAATTTAATACACCTTTCCCTCATTGTTTTCATATTTTGCAATCATAAGCAAGACTCGGAGAAACATCTTTATACATAAAGCTTTGACCACACTGATTTTCCTCATAATTACCCTAGAGTTGGAATAGGAGGCTAAAAGGTATACAAATGTATATCATTCCTGTTACATACACCCATCTTGTTTTCCCAAAGAGGAAGCCAACCCAACCCCATACAAGGGGCTCTTGGAAGGCCAAGTGTTGTTAGAAACTGGGAGTCTGTGTGGTGTGGTGGAGAGAGCATAAACTTCGGCATCATTCAAACCTATAAGCCAAAGCCTAGTACACCACTTACTAAATGTATGCCATTGGTAAGTAAATCAATCTCTCTTACCAATAATTTCCTTATTGAAAAATAGAAATAATATATACCATATAATAATGCCAACTGCCATTTGTTAGGTGCATACTCACCATGCATTCTTCATGGAATCCAGCCCTTGGCTTGTTATAAGAGCTAAAACATAAAACTGCCATTACAGGTAATGAAAAACAACTAGGCTCCTTTCTCTTTCCACGGAATAAAAATGTACTTTTGCCACAGCTCCCAGAAAAAACTCTCTAGGAGTTTGATCTTCAGTTACTACTATGCAATGCCAGCAGCCTCCAACAAGCATGCAGAACTAGGCCCAAGGCCTGGATTTCCTGGGAAATCAGGCTCCCTTTTGGTTACCAGTGAATAACTGCCAAGGTCTGAGAGACTGTGGCTACCCACGCCTTCATGCTTAAGTCAGTGGTAACATGGTTGCCTTATGGTTAGCCCTAACTTCTCACCCTTAAAAGTCTATGCCAGCTACATTACAACGCCTTCTATGACCCTCCAATGAAAAGGTCTAGGATTTCTGTCACACTGATCCGCAGTGCAAGGAGTAATATTCCTCTTCTTGAGCAGCTTTAATTCCATCCCCTGTCTTAAGAACAAAGGGGTTTAAACAGTCAGAACCTCCTTCCTACTGTCCTAGGCCAGTCTCACTTTCATTTGTCATATATTTGCTTCCTCCTCCCCAAACATGTCAAAGGAAAGAGGGCAGAGGTGGAAAGACAGGGCTGGACATGGAGTAAGAGGTGGGGAAGTTAGTCAGAGCTAGTAAAAAAAGAAAAAATTTTGTAATTATATATTTTCTCTACCCTGAGCCCTAGGTTTGGCTTCAAAGAGCCAGAAGTGTGTGAGTTTATGTGTAAAGGTCTTTTGGGTATTGATGTTTATGTGTGCTTGTTTGTGTACATGTCAGTATGTTCATGTTTGTGTTATTACCAAAACCTTGGCACTTGTCCGTGAGGCCAAATCAGAAGAATGAGCTGTTGCTCTGAGACATTCCCCCCAACAAAGCCCAAGTCTCTATCTTTACCTCCCCTTTCATAGTTTCTATCCTTTCTCACCTCCCTATTATCTTCCAGCTCTTTCTACCTAAATTCTCCTCTTTCCGTCTACCTCTATGGACCTGCCCATTCTCTCTCTCGACCTAGTCCCCCAATTCTCTATCACAAAAATATAAGAATTGGGCAGGCAAGAGCTTTATTTAATGTGGTAAGGACAGACGGGGAAGGTGGGGAATACTTACATGTTAACAAATCTTGTCCCCATCCCAAATGATAGACAAATTAGCACAGACCATAAACTAGGGGAGTTCTATTGGTTGTTATTTTCTAGAATCCAGGAGCAGGTAGAATTTTCTAACTCTGGCTTTGTCAATACTATACATTGTTCTAGCAGACTGGTTCCTGCTGGTAAATTTCAGGTGACTTGTGATAATTTGAGTTTGGTTGTATCTCAGTAACTGCATTGAGAACTTTCCAGACATTCTGTCTCTAACTCAAGATCTTTGCTCAACTCTTGAGGTCAAAGGCCAGAGCATGACCGGAGGTGATATTGAGGCATGAGCAATGACTGACTGGGTAAGGGATGAGAGTGGAGGTTATTGGGGCTGACCTGACCTGCATCTCCCTTCTCTTTGACAAAAAAGAATCTCTTTCTCCCTCAAGAGAAACACAACACTAAAGAAAAAAGAAATGGCCCATTGCAGACATTGCCCAATTCCATAAGATCAGCTCTATCATATGTTAGTAGAGGGTATTGATGAAATGATGTGGGGAAATGCACACCAACATCCACCACACATACACTCACACACACACACACGTAAGGATTGAGAATGCTTTGCATCTTTTTTCCAGGTACACTATTCTTAATGTGATATCTCCATTATTGAAAATTCTGAGGTCCCAGGTCAATGCCAGTTTTTAATTCTCTGGAGACAGTTGTCAGCACTGGAGGCCCCCACTTCGGATGACTGTTGATGACTGACTATGTAATGCAAATCCAACTACTGCGCTGACTTCAAATGGGAAAATGCTCAAAAGCAAGATACTCTACTTAATTACAAATTCCTAGGGGTCAAAGCCATGCCTCAGTTATATTTCTCATGCCCTGGTGGCACAATGGACTTTACTACATAGCAATGTAACACAAAAACATTTATTATGGTAAATCCAGATCTGATGTTAACACTAACTATATGATCGCCTCTCCATGCTTAAGTTCCTTCCAAAAGAAATAAAACTGAAGTTTTAAACTCAACTGCTTTCAGGTCCCAGCAGGCAAAAAAACATGTGAGGCAGCCTGAGTACCAGTAGGGAGTAACAAGGAATATAACGCTGCTCAATACACTCATTAAAACTGTGCTGCATCACTAAAAAAAGTTTTCTGATCAAATTTGGCTTTCAGAGCACCTGTTTGAAATGCTCGGGAAGGTTTTTTTCCCCCTTTTATATTCTTCTTGAATCAGCAATTGCTCTGGTTCATGTTCTTTTCTAAGGATGGAGAAAAAAGACAAAGTTGGAAGAGAGTACAAGGAGGGGTGAAAACCTCCAACCAGAGCCCCCATGGAGATATTGTGTCCTTTACATACACGCTGCAGTTTCATACTCAGAGACCTCCCTCCTTCTTTTCTCTCCCATTGATCAATTAATTGATCCCCTGTAATAACTGTTGCTAATTTTGGACTTGGAATAAACTACTATTCTAAAAGCAGAACACACCAGAAAAGACACTGTAGAATGAACAACACAGACATTTGGAGTTTCCTGATTTATTAGTTGCAGAAAGTGAGACTCCAGTGAGCAGAAGGAGTCAGGATTGTGAAAAATGCTGTGGGCCATTGGCCCACAGAAACACCAGAGTAATCCCAGAGTCCTGCAGAGAAGGGTGAAGACAGCTGTCTCTGGCTAGTCTAGACAGAGGGGGCAAAGCCCACCCTGTTGTTGGCAATGTCATAGACAGAGTAATATTCCTTGAAGAAGGTATTTCCCAGAATCCACAAAGGCTGCCCATTGTGGGTGAGCAGGTAGGAGCCCTGAATCCCAAGCAAGCAGGAACCATTGGTCTGAAGAGACAAAGGATATGAAGATATAACCAGCTGCACTGTAAAGACCTTCCCCCATAGGAACTTCCCCACCCATAGGCCATGACCCCTTTAGGGGGCTCTGAATTCTTGTTCAGCCTCAGCCTGGCCCCTAGTGATTGTTCATAGCTGCCCAGATGTGAGCTGGGACACAGAACACCTGTTTGGGCCCACCAATCACAGTGTCAAGAAGCCCGGGGATGCATACGTACATAGAGGACATAGGCAGTGGGAGGCAGAGGGAACTTGACCCCGTTGATGACGAAGACCATGGGGGGCATGCTGTACACATTGTTGCAGTCGACCACAAACTGAGAGAGGGAAGAAGCAAAGCCAAGGTGCTCAGAGGACTGGGAGCCCAGACAAAGGCCCTAAGCCCCCCTTTTTTCCTGTAAGTACCCTGTGAGATTTTCCTCGCCAATCTTCCCGCGGAGGCTATTTCAGAGCATGGGAGGCATGGCCTGATTCCCAGGCATGACACTAACCAGGCCCTCTGGCTTTCTGGAGTCCTCTCCTTAAATACATCTCAGCTAGTGGATTTTGGTTATATTGATATGGCCTTAAGAAATGAGACTCATTCTAGAACATAGTCTATAACCTCTGAAAGTTCAAAGTACAGAATAAATGCACGGGGCACACATTTGTAGGAGCATACTCTCTTACTCTCATGTACACTCATATCCATGGTTTTCTTTTATTTTTATTTTTATTTTATTTTATTTATTTATTTATTTTTTTTTTTTTTTTTGAGACAGAGTCTCACTTTGTTACCCAGGCAAGTGCCATGGCATCAGCCTAGCTCACAGCAACCTCAAACTCCTGGGCTCAAGCAATCCTTCTGCCTCAGCCTCCCAAGTAGCTGGGACTACAGGCATGTGCCACAATGCGTGGCTAATTTTTTCTATGTATTTTTAGTTGGCTAATTCATTTCTTTCTATTTTTAGTAGAGACGGGATCTCACTCTTGCTCAGGCTGGTTTCGAACTCCTGACCTTGAGCGATCAGCCCGCCTCGGCCTCCCAGAGTGATAGGATTACAGGCGTGAGCCACCACGCCCGGACGATGTTTGTGTACACATGTTCATGTACTCACCACAGCATGTGTGTGCACACAAACACATACACAACTTGAGGAACCAAGATTTAGTCTGAGCACAGACTCTAGCATGCATGCAGGCAGAAGCAAACTACAAAGGGGGCAAGTGTGGGAACGGAAGACTACTCACAGTAAAATCCAAAGATATATTCCTAGGGAAGAAAGAAACCAAAGGAAATGGAGAAATGCCTTGGTCCCTGATTCTAATATTTCAGAGAAGTCAAATGACAGTGGCCAGACAAAGCTGAAATTATGCTCCTAGGACCTATAATGAATTAGCAGCACCTCCTGACACCATTCACCCCATACTCACAAACAGTCTGGATGGAGTTACTCCTCCCCTTACCTTGCATTGAAGGTTCATGGCAGAAATGCTATTCTGTGTCCCCACCCAATCTTTCCTGCCAGGTACTCAGGTCCCATCCAACCACTTCTCTTCTGTGAACTCTTTCCACTTAGGTGACTGTGTTGAGGCTGCCTGGATGCGCAGAAAAGCCCTTGGCTCCTGGTTACTCACATCACCGTTCTGAGTCTGGTGGGCTCCTGTTAACTGCATGATGAAGCCTATGAACTTCATGGGAACAGTCAACAGGAAGGTGCCGGTATCCACGATGGCCTCGCAGCCGTGGGTGCCCCAGCCAGCAGTCTTGTTGCCCATGGAAAATCTGAGGGACACCAGGACAAAGAGAATCAAGTGCCTTCAAAAATGAGCCACATCCATCCCTCATCCCCTCGATGCAGCAAATCCAATATCCCGCCTTTTCCAGGAACCCAGGCCACCCCCATTACATATCTGCCCATGTAATACTTCTGTGCATTTGTGATTACTAGAGCAATATCTCCAGTCTTGGTCCAGTGTCCTCTCCAGCTACTAAAAGTTCTTGGAAGACAGAAGCTGCATCTTGTCTTCTTTAATCTACCTATATGGGGTCCAGCATATAGTATAAAACACTACATATAAGACATTTTCAGGGATTATGATGACACAAGGAAGAGGTAATTTGTACTTACTATTTTTAAGGAGCTTATTCTAATAGAGATGAAACCACATAATCCATTAAGTCATGACTGCTACCATAGGGCAATATCTGATAAACTCTGCAATGTGGTACATAATCTTACATGATTCAATCTCTGATTTCTTGTTCAACTTTTTCTGCTGCTCTACCTTTCCTCTTCATTCCACATATACTTGCTGGGTGCTGTCTATGAGCCAGGCATCATGCAAGGCACTTGGAGATACAACAATGAACAAGGCAGACACCACAGTGCAGTGGAGGAGTCAGACAGTTAGCAAAAACACACTAATGATACTGAATTGCAGTCCTCGTAAGTGCCATGAAGGAAATGCAATGTGCCAGAGAAAGGAGACTTGATCTAATCAGGAGGTCAGGCAAGGATTTTTCTGAGGAAGTGACACTTAAAGGATGAGTAGAATTGGGCCATGTGAAAAAGACACCTCCTTCCCATACACAACTAGTCTCATGACCTGCCAAGTTCTTACCTCTCTGCTGCTCTAGCACATTGGACTATTTCCTCAGTGCCTGACTCAATGACAAGGATGTGTACATTGTGACAGGAGCACAGGTAAATACTATGGGATCAAAAGAAGGATCACTGTGCACTGGGCCCCTGAGAAGATGTTTGGAGGATGTAGAAATTAATATGGGCCTTGAAGGATGCCTGAAATTCAAGTAAGCACTCCAGGAGGTATAATAAAAATAAGAGAAGCAAGAAAGTCATGGCCAGGTGTGAGGACTCATAGACGTCTTTACCTCATATCAGGAAGCACTGGAAAGGCTGTATTGGCAGGTGGAGTCTAGCTTTTGTATGGTCTTAAGTGTAGGCCAAAAAAGTTTTGTATTTAATTTGCATGTGATACAGAATTCTGGAGGGCTTTTGAGTGTAGAAGTAACTGATCATGAGTTTTGGGATCAGATAAGCTTGAGCTCAAATTTTGGCCTTATAAAATATGTGACTTTAGAACCCCTCAGCCTTTCTTTTTTTTTTTTTTTTTTTTTTGAGACAAAATCTTGCTCTGTTGCCTGGGCTAGAGTGCCATGGCATCAACCTAGCTCACAGAAACCTCAAACTCCTGGGCTCAAGCAATCCTCCTGCCTCAGCCTCCCAAGTAGCTGGGACTACAGGTGTGCACCACCACACCTGGCCAAATTTTTCTATTTTTTAGTTGCCCAGCTAATTTCTTTCTATTTTTAGTAGAGATGGGGTCTTGCTGAGGCTGGTCTCAAACTCCTGACCTCAAGCAATCCTCCCACCTCAGCCTCCCAAAGTGCTAGGATTACAGGTGTGAGCCACCACCTCTAGCCAACCTCTGAGCCTTGATTTTTTTTTTTATCTATAGAATGAAATATATTGCTGACCTCCTTATAGTGTTGTTGTGGAGATTATATGAAATAATATATTTAAAGTACTTAGCACAGCATTTGGCATGTACCCAACATAAACAACAGCTATTAATTTA
Organism: Mirza zaza; assembly: GCA_008750895.1. Classification (NCBI taxonomy): domain Eukaryota; kingdom Metazoa; phylum Chordata; class Mammalia; order Primates; family Cheirogaleidae; genus Mirza; species Mirza zaza. The sequence continues at coordinate 73,462 of VSMD01014581.1, forward strand.
GCTAATGATAGAAGTGGTAAAGATTATGCAGATCAGGACAATGAAGCTTCCAAGAATAAAGACATGGATTATTCACAGTGCCTAGGAACAACCAACCTGCTGGCATGCCAGGCCCAGTAACCAATTCAAAAAGTTCAGACAAGAACTAGACACCAGAGTCTACTGAGCTCTAGGACCATCTCAGCCTGGGGGTTTGGAGATTCTTTAAGAAACCTGTGTGATGTGGAGGAAGGGTGTCAGCCATGGCAGGAACAGGAAATAGTGTCATGTTGAAGAACTGTCCTTTCTACTTACACCTGGATGGCAATCTGCCAGTATGTTTTCTCGGTGACAGGGGTCCAGATAATCCGACCATGATAAAATTTGGAGTCCACACCTCCCAGGATGAGCTCTCCACCGTACTGATGGGTTGGTTTGCTGGGGAGAAATATACACAAGTATGAGTTCCCACAACAAAACTAGGTCAGGCAGTTCTGTCTCTCCTCTGTCCTTTTCTCACTCCCTCAGACACAGAGGTGCTGCAGAATGAGGAGATGCTACCTCTGAGCTGCTCTCAGGTTCCCCCTGGTGAGCCACAGGGAGAGGAGGCTTCTCAGAATAACACACGAAGTATTAGCCCATAGTTGGACAAGATGGAATTGGAAACCAGGTACCTAGAAACAAACTGTGAAGGCATTCCAAAGAAACTCTCCCCAGGGAGGAATTAAGAATGAGAAGAAACACCTCTAGGAGCACCTGGAATGGGGTTTAACAGAGCCCTCAAGTGTGCTATGAGGGACATGTTCCTACTGTGGTCAAGTCGGTGCTGCACACGCTGGAAGGATTTAGCCCCTTCGTGTTCACTATCTTGGTCCCCCCAGTCATAGAAGAAAGACATTTTTATGTCTGGTACCTTGAGGATCATGTGTTTAGAAAAGAAGGAACAGGAAGTAAGGTTTGACACAAAATTTTAAGGCCAGGTGAAATAAGAAAAGCACTGGATTTGGAATCAAGATATTTGAGTTTGAGTCTTGGCTTCATAACTACCAGTGGGTGACCTTGATCAATACTGACAACCTGTTTAAGCCTCCATTTCCTCTCTGGCAAAATGGGGCTAATAACAGGATTTTTGAGATGTCATTTGAAGTAATTGCTATGAGAATGCTTCATAAAGCCAGACATGGTATAATTATTATTTCATTATTGTTTGCTTTGCTAGTAAAAGTTCATATGGCTTGTTCTATACCTCTACAGTTGTGCAAATATGGCAATCTTCAGAAGTCCTAAATAAATGTTGAGGGACTGTTGCTCACTTTTAAGAAAAGAGTTATCATATGGTTTATGCCTAATATAATTAAAAACTCTTAAAGTCTATTTAAAATTAAATTCCTCCCAAAATGTAGTTTCAGAAATATTCATTGTGTCAGGAAACTATAACCTGGGCCCCCATCTGATCTTGGTTTGTCTAGAGACCCCCTGGAGCCTCATTTCCTGAGCCCTTCCCAGGACAAGGATTCTTACCGAGAGAAGTAGAAGCTGAAAATGGGCTCAGTGAGCTGGCCCTGCTGCATCATCTCCTGCAGGATTGTTGGAGAACTCCCCACCGCAATGGCTGGGTAGCCCATTCCCAGGATCCCATCAAAGTTTGCATAGTAGAAGGGGATGGTGGGCTCATACAAACTCAGGCCGAATCCCTGGCCATTGACAGTGATGTCCTGAATCTGGGGAGAGCAGACAGTAGAGCTTGACAATTGAGGTAGACAAATCATGGCTCAGGTGTTCAGGATCTGGAATCCAGAACCTCTCCTAGGAAGAAGAAGTTGGTTTTTTTCATGCAGAGCTCAACCATGAAGGCAGGAATGGAAGGTAGAAGGGCAACAGTGCCACCAACCACGTGAGTCTTGGGGAAAAAAGTGTGGGTGTTTGGGGAGGTGCAAGCAGCTGTTTTCTGGAGTTATGATTTCCGCTTCCAAGGACAGTGAAAGGAGCAACTGGTTTTATACTGAACAATCTGCATGCAAGAATATTAGAGGAACTCTGGGTGTTTAACCTAAAAATATAAGAAAATGAAAAGACCTGTCTTCGAATATGCAAAGTGGAACTGTGTGGAAGAGGAAGGAAGTAGATTTATTCTGTGTGCTTCCAGAGGACAGAGTTAGGACCACAGAGCAAAGTTACAAGAAGACACAGCAACTTTGGCACAATATAAAGAGTTTTCTATAGCCAGGACTGCTGTGAAAGTGATTCCTGTCTTGGGAGAAAGCTTAAATTAGATAGCATTTTTTTGGTGTGATGTCTCTTTAATCATAAATTTAGATAGCCTTTGATGTCCCTTCCAATGCTCACCTTTTGGGATGGTTACACCTACTCAGTAAGCATGAATTTCTCTAATAGCTTAAGGTTCTAGAAAACGGGAGCCAAATCACAGACCTTCAGAGGCTAAAGGAACACTACTCACAGTCACGGTGTCATATCCCAAGACCACTCTCAGGCTGCCACTCCCATAGCGCAGGGTAAAGATGTCCGCACCCGATTTGAAGCTAGAGGACGTGCTGGGGTTGAACCTCATGTGCCTGTCTGTAGAAAGAAGAAGGGAATGTTAGTGTCAGTCACTGCTTTCCAAAATGCATGGAGGCTACTAATGCTCAATGGCTCAAGATCATCAAACGCTGGGATAGGGCATCACCCTCAGATCCTTGGCATTGCAGACAAACTGTGGTAGCCCCAGAAAAGTCTGTTCCCTTAGATAACAGACATTGCCCAAATTCCTTCCAACCCATCACTCCCTAAAGGGCAGATTGCCTCAGAGATGCCAGGAATTCTGGGCCACAGGAGACAGCTGAGAAGGAGCAATGAAGAAGGGAATGAAAGCCTTAGTCTACTTCTGCTGTCTCTTTCCAGAACAGTCAGTGCTTCTGAAATGTGGTGAAGTGACAGGCTGATAGCTGATAGCAGGACTTCTAGACGTTCCCAATATAAGGAGGGTGAGATATTGATCTGCATAAAGAACTCTGAACTTGGGATTATAAGGCTGCACTTGGATCCTGACTCTGCCCCTCCATCTGTCCCCATCCATGGTGTGGAGGGTGGTGGTGGTGTACTCACTGCAGGCATCGCTGGTGCACAAGGTGGAAGGCACCCAAAGGTTGGAGGAACCCGTGTCAAAGAGGACTATGAAATTTTGAGATGGTGTCCCAATGCTGATATCTCCAAAGTAGGAACCCTGCAAAGAAAGTTTGTCACCCTCATTAAACAATCAGGCCTTATCCTAAGGATAAGCAAGAAGTTGACCCACATTTTGCCGAAATCATTTCTTTGGGGGAATAAGCGGCTTCTCCCACAAGTTCTCCTTCCCATCTGGAGCCAGCTCCTCTCAAGATTCTGCTATTTTATCTCTAATTGAAAGCCTTTGAGCAGCTGAGACTTACTGGCAAGACAATATCCTCTTCCAAATGAGTTTCTACCTTAACAATGAGTTAATACCTTCATGGGTTTACCATGCTGTGCCAGAATACCCAGAGTTGGATAAATACTCATCCTTTCTCCTTTCTCAGTGTCCATCCACCCTCCCACATCTCTCTCTCACACACACAACACTCTCACTCCCCCTTCTCTTCCATTGTTAGATACTTCTACCGTCATTTTCCTCCCTCCTGGTCACACGCTAACAGGAAGTACAAGGAAGTCTCGGGTAAGAGGTAGACATGGAGAACCAGAAAAGCATTTCACTGGGAGATAGCTTAAGTTCTAAGTCAATTTGGGCCAGTCATGTCACTTACCCATCTCTAGTTCTTTCTTATGTAAAATATGAGGGTTGAAATAGGAGATCCCTAAAGTGGCTTCTAGCTCTGATGCTCAACATGACATCTCACTAAGGACAGTCCATAGGACACCAGAATGTTGAGATGCCCTGATGAGACATTGTAGGCTTGAGCACTTTCAGACTTATGCTCTGGGGACCAGTGTGTCTTTCCAAAGAGGAGAGACATGTAGTGTCTGGTGCCACTGGAGCTTTTTCTGCCAGCTTCACATGCATTTTCCTTCTTTCCCCTGCAGCCATTGCCACGACTTCCTTTAGATCTCTCAGTTGACTTGAACATTCCCACTATGAATCTCTTAACCATATAAATAGTACTTTAGAGAGATGGGCCAGTAATGAGAGGAAAAGAGGAAGAAAAAGGAATTACTATACTTTTAGAAGGTACCAACTTATAATTTGTTCTAATTCTTTCCATAGGAAGGTGAGACTTAGGTTTAGTAACCAGTTCAACATCATAGCTAATGAGAGGTACAAATGAAAATCTAAGAATGGTGGTTATACAAGGGTTATGGACACCCCTTACCCCTTTACTCACATGCATGTAGTTGGTGAGGGGCTCATAAACAGCATAATTATTGAAATACTTGGCAGCTGGATCAACCTTTGTGTGGTTCCTTAGGAACTGCTCCAGTACACCCTGCTCCTTCATCATCTGGTAGATAGACTTGCCTTTCCTCAGAATGATTCTGCAGAAAATAGAGAAAACAAAAGGAATGGGCTTCCCCTTGGCCCCATTAAAGCAATTCCTTCAATGATCTGAACTGCACTATTCAAATCTCTTCAGTACTCAAGTAGAACCTCTTAGAGGGAATTTTCCCAGATTTTAGCAAGCTCTAACCACTGAATTCACTCCAGCATTCCCAGCATGGAAATGCCCTATACCATATTTTCAAGATTTTGTGCTTATATATTGTTTTCAGAGGATAAATGTCTGTTTCATCCAAGTCCTTCCTATAAGCTTGGCACAGGGATTGTGCATCCTTCCTCCTTTACCAACAAAACACCCACCCTTACACACACACACACACACACACACATCCCCATCCATTTCAAGCCTTGGCTCGCAGTGGGTGTTCAGTTCATAGTACCAAAAGACCACCAGACTGGATCCCCAGGAGGCCTGCAGAGGAAGGCCTTTGCTCTTCCCTAGCTTGTCATGTTCTCTGGAGGCTAGAATTCACAATGAAGCCAAAACCCAAAACATACCTTTGCACACCTTCTGAGAGATGTAGACAAGCTAAGACCAAGACCAGGATCTTCATGGTGCTGATTTTCTACTGCCCACCGACACACAGGACACAGTGGCAGAGCCAAGGGTTAGGTAGGGCACACAGAGGGAGGTTGAGTCTCTCTCTTACACCCTGATCTCCCTGCACGTTTTGTCTCTTGATATGTGGGCTTTCCTACCTTTGTACTAGCTTGTTTGCCTACTAATCAATGGATTGTTTTTCCCTCTGGCAAGCATCTAGGACTTTTCTATTCACTCTGTAGTCAACTTAAAAAGCAAGTAATGGCTTTACTGATGGAATCTAAAGATTATGATTTGGTAACAAATATAAAATGCACTGAGAACAAAGGATCCTGGTCCCTGTATCTACTGAGAAATGGGTGCTGCCAACTTCAGCTGGAACAATGGAATAATTTGCTTTTTGGCATCTAAGGACATGTACTTTTCTGAGATTTACAGTCTACTCTCTGATGGGAATAAGACCACTGGGGCTTAGGGACCCCATTTCTGAGGCCATGGGAGGATAGGAGAAGGAATGCTGCCTGAGCAGGAGCCAGAGATAAGGGCAGAAGTTAACTGCCTAGTTGGGGGACATTCCAGCGACCTAGGAATATAGCAAAGCAGACTTCCCCCTTAAAGCCTGAGGGGTCTCATGCCTAAAAAGCCATGGAGTGGCTTGATATGAAACCTACACACAGCTGTAAAGGAAGATTGCAAAATGTCAGCCTGGGAGAAGGAATGTCAGGCTCCAATTCTTAAAAAATCAAACTGAGTTCCTTCCCTCCTCTTTTTCAGTAGAATGCTTCAGTTAATGGGAAGCTAACCTCCCAGTAAGAAGTAATAAATCTCTGTGTTCCTCAATTGAATGGGCCACAGATTCTGAGTTCAGAGGTACCTATACATATATACTTTAAGGCATAGTTGTTCTTATTAATGAGCTATGTGTTCCCTGCTTCTATAGATAAGAGTAATTAGCTAAGGCATCTTGTGACTTTTAGGGAGCCTTGAAACTTCTATACATTGTAACCCATGTCTTTTTACACGAAATCACTGTGATCTATAGCATGAAAAAGAGAATAAAAATGGGTGCTAGACTTCAGTCAGTACCACCTGGCTCACAGGAATGCTGGTGGTCCCCTGACTTAGCCATCCCCTTTCACCTTACTTTGTATGTCTGGGTCTTTGTCTTTTCTATCTCTTGCAATGCACACTGCCTGGGGACCTGGTCATATCTGCCTGGGGACCCAGTCATATCGGGGGCATCATGAACCCCCGATAACTCTCTACTTCTTCTCTTTCTCCACTCTCTTCCTTTATCAGTCTCATCTATAGCCTTCCATATATGATTATCATAGCCCACAACACTTTTTGCTCTTTCATTTTTTTAGTGCACAAATTAGTCAATTTTTATTGAATGTCTACTCTAGGTCCATTTCTTACTAAACTCTGGGTGTGCAAAGATAACTAAAATTTACACGCTTGTGATGCAAATGTCTGCATTCCTGCTGGAATGACAGACACATAATCAAACTATGAGGCAATGTGATCACTCTAGGCACTCAAATGTTTGTTGAATGAATGAGAGGAATAATAATAGTATATAAAGCAACAAAAGGGAATGATAGCTCCTGGTGGGATTAAAAAGGCTTCACAGAGGAGGTAACATTTAAGTTGATGATCTTGCAGAAGGCTAGATGAGGAAGTAGGGAAGGTTAAAAAAAAAAGCCTTTGGAAGCAGAAGACAAGCTTGAGCAGTAGTACAAAGGAATGAAGTTGTGTGATGAGTTCAGAGAACATTGTGGCCAACATAGCCAGAAGAGCAGGTTCTCAGCATGACTCCTTACCAGCCCAAGATGCATCACAGGACCTGCCTGGGTGTGCCCAATTCCCATCATGCTAATTTTCACTCTGGAAATTATTTTCACTCAAGAAACCATTTTAAATGAAAAAGGCTATAATGCTATAATAGGAATATCCTCGAGTCTACAATACTATATCGAAGCAGTACATATTCAGTTTCTTCAGAATTTTAACTATTATTCTATCAAATTATTTATGACATGCCTCATGACTGACTACAAAACACCAGAGCACCATGGATAGAATTACTGGACTACTATGCTAGTAGTACGAAAACTACAGGAATACCATAATAGTAGCACCATAACTACCGGACTACAATACTAGTAGTACATGGCTAGTACTATAGATAGTACTCGGTGTCTACATAGTCATGGCTTACACAATTAGAATCTGGTAAGGTGAACCCTGTATGTCATGCTAAGCAATATTGACTTAATTCTTAAGCAGTAAGAAGCCATTAATGTTTTCTTGAATCTAGCAAATGACACACTTAATGACTTTCTACATAACATTGATATATAGTTTTTTATATTGTAGCCTTTTAGAAGTATTGAGTAAAAGAGGCCACTTATCAAAATGATTCTCTAAGTAAAGCAGCTGGCATGGAACCTTGTCATGACTCTACCCTGAAGCTATGCACAAACCCAAAGAAGGTTCAACTTCATGTGTATGATTTAATTTTTCTTTATAGAAGTAAGTTTTAAAGGAAATTTAAGAGCTTCCAAGGAAATGCTTACAATGACCATAACTCCCACATATGGAACACCAACTTTCTACCAGGCACATATTTCATTTAATCACTGCAACATCCTGCTGAGGCTAATTCAACTTCCCCAAGATCACAAGTTAATAAAAGGTAGAACTGGGGATCTCAGATCTGGTCTGTCTGAACTCAGAACCTCTGTCTCACAACTTCCTCCTCTAGGCCTGGTGTGCTCAAGCTCTCTTTGCTTCAACATGCATGAAGCTTTTAGCTTTAATGATAATGAGGAAATATGTATATTTGATTTTTTATAGAAAGTTATTCTAATTGCTTTTCTCATATTCTTTTTCCTTACTGCCTGCATATAAAAAGTAACCTTGTATACTGCTGCCACCTGGGGGCAATATTAATAACCTACAAAAATTGGTTTTTGAAAGGTGAAAGTAACCTTTCATGTGACTCTTCAAAATCTAGGTCAGAAAGTGACAACATTTGATCAGATCTCATTTATTTATTTTCGTTGCTGCTGTGATTGCTTTAGGGGTCTTCTTCATAAATTCTCTGCCTAGGCCGATGTCTGTAAGAGTTTTCCCAACATTTTCTTCTAGAATTCTTAAGGTTTCACACTTTAGGTTTAAGTCTGTTATCCATTGTGAGTTGATTTTTGTGAGAGGTGAGAGGTGGGGATCCAGTTTCAATCTTCTGCATGTGAATATCCAGTTTTCTCAGTACCATTTATTGAATAGAGATTCTTTTCCCCAGTGTATATATTTTTGTCTGCTTTGTCAAAGAATAGATGACAATATGAGGATGGTTTTAAATCTGGGTTCCCAGTCCAAACCTCTGCACAGCCAAGGAAGCTATCATTAGAGTGAATGGACAGCCTACAGAATAGGAGAAAATATTTCCATGCTGCACATCTGACAAAGGGCTGATAACTATATCTATATAGAACTTAAGAAAGTTAACAAGAAAAAAATCAACCAGCCCCATTAAAAAGAGAGCATAAAACATGAACCAAACTTTGCAAAAGAAGACAGAATAATGGCCAGCAAACATAAAAAAAGTGCTCAACATCTCTAATCATCAGGGAAATGCAAATCAAAACCACAATGAGGTATCTCCTAACTCCAGTGAGAACAGCTTATATGAAAAAGTCCCAAAACAATAAATTTTGGCACGGATGCAGAGAGATAGAAACAGTCATACACTGCTGGTGGGACAGCGAACTAGTATAACCTCTGTGGAAAGTAATATGTAGATACCTCAAAGAGCTAAAAGTAGAACTACCACCATTTGATCCAGCAATCCCATTACTGGGCGTCTACCCAAAGGAAAAAAAGACATTCTATAAAAAATACATCTGCACTAGAATGTTTATAGCTGCACAATTCACAAGTGCAAAAATATGGAAACAACTCAAGTGCCCATCAATACATGAGTGATTAACAAAATGTGGTACATGTATACTATAGAGTTCTACTAAGCCACAAAAAGCAATGGTGATCTAGCACCTCTTGCATTATCCTGGATATAGCTGGAGCCTATTCTAGTAAGTATCAAAAGAATGGAAAAACAAGGACCACATGTACTCACCATCAAATTGGTATTAACTGATTAACACTTATGTGCACATATACTAGTAACAGTTATTGGGTGTCGGGCATGTGGGAGGGGGGAGAAGGGGATGGATATATTCACAGCTAATGGGTGCAGTGAGCACCGTGTGGGGGATGGACACACTTGAAGCTCTGACTCAGGTGGGGCAAAGGCAATATATGTAACCTAAACATTTGCACCCCCATAATATGCTGAAATTAAAAAAAACCTTAACAATAGCTTCTACTTCATTTCCAACCTAATAGACCCTTCAGCACTTCTCCCATGACCAAGACAGTAACTGTTAGGGTACTCAGGTTGCAAACAACAGAAACCAACTCTAGCTAACTTAATCAACACAAAAATTCAATGGAAAAACTGTAAGACAACTCAGAATCAACAGAAATACTATAAAATCAGTCTTAAAACACAGACAAGATCTAAAAAAGACTAGTTGTAAAAGACACTGCCAACATCCTGCCATGAGAAGTCTAGTTAGGAAATTCCACTACTACCAGTGGTGCTGCTGCCACTGGGCTCCATTACCAGGTACCTACTCTTTGAATCTCTGCAGAATTTCCTCTAGATTTAAGTTCCAGATGAATATGTCTAAATGGCCAGGTCTACTTCAAGCCTAGGGGGCCTAGGGATGAAGAAAGAAAACTAGGCCCCTGTAGGTTTCCATAGCCCCCCCTCCAAACCACAGCTTCATAATCCATTTTAAAAACACATCCAACATTTTACTTCCCCATTTGAGATCCTTACCAGAGATCACAGCATCCATTATCCAGCTGCTGCTAGCCTCATCTTGTTTTACTCTGCCTCTCCCTCATCTAACACTAGATGCAGCGACCTCCTTTTTTAGAATGCTGTAAATTCCTTCTACAGCAGAACTTCCATACTATCGCTGCTTTCTGAAATTTTTCACCAGCCCCAACTATCAGCTAGCCCATATTCAACCTTTAGGACTCAATCAAAATGTCATTCATCAGTAAGATGGCAGAATATGAGGTCTTCTGCTTATATTTCCCCACAACAACAATAATGTGGGAGTCTGAGATCTAGAAGAGCTGTTTTGAGAGGGCAGACACATGCCCAGGTAGCTGAATCACCAACTACAGTCCCAGCATCAAATCTGAAAATGGCCCCATCTTCCTGCAGACTCAGCAAAAGATCTGTTTTGCCTGGGTCCTGCTACCAAAACCAACCACCAAGGGGCCAGGGAGGAGTCGCACACACTAATGCCTTAGGTGACAGGCCCACTGACCTCAGTCCCAACTGTGGACCCTGAAATGGCCCTGAAACTCAGCTGCAGTTCCTCTAAGCTGTGATCTTAGATCAAACTTGCCTGCCTACTGACACAGAGAGAGACATACCCATCGATGGCCTCTCAGGTAGGCCAGCCAATCTTGGTCCCAGAGCAGATCCTAAAATGGCACTATAACTTGGCTCCAGCCCCTCTCAGCTCTGGTCTGAGATAGAGTCTCCCCAGGGACCCAGAGAGACACACTCATTAGTGCACCTGCAGATAAGCCCACTAATCTTGTTCCCACTATGGATTTTGAAATGGCACTGTAAATTCAGTCTAGCCCCTCTTGGCTGCAGTCTGAGGGCAGTCCTGCCTTCCCTACCGAGAGACACACCCGTCTGTGACCCCAGAGGCAGGCCTGCAGAACTCAGTCTCAGCTGTAGACCCTGAAGCAGCCCTGTGACTCAGTTCCAGCTCCTCTAAGCCATAGTCCAGAGCCAGTACTACTTGCCCAGGTCCTCACAAAGTGACCCAGTGGGAGCCCTTCCAGGAACCTGGAGGAAACCACATTCATCTACACACCTGATAACATGTCCTCCATCTGTGGACACTAAAGCAGACCCTCATCCCAGCACCAGCCCTATTGACCAACGTCCTGGAGATAGTCCAGTCTACCCAGAAACCAGATAGGATCTACCAGGTATCCTATTAACAGGCCCACAAACTGTGGACCCGACTGTGGATTCAGCAGCAGCTTTGTGACCCAGCTCCAACCCTACTCAACTGTGACCCCAGAGGAAATTCTCTCAGGTCAGGGACTGAACAACAAAAGGACTTTACCTGCCAAAACCAGTCTTTCAAGACTGGAAAAAGTGTTTGCTCCTTTAAATGCACAAACACCAACATAAGGCTACACAGATAGTGAAGAATCAAGCAAACATGGCACCATCAAAGAAAACTAATAAAGCTCTAGTAACTGACTCAAAAGAAATGAAGATGAACAAATTATCTGAATAATTCAAAATAATCTTTAAGAAGCTCAATGAGATGTAATAAAACAGACAATAAATAAAATTAGAAAAACAATGCATGAATAAAATGAGAGGTTTAATAAAGCACTATATATTTTTTATTTCTTTTTTTTTAAAAGCTCTTCTATAGCTGATGAATACAATGACAGAACTAAAAAATTCAACAGAGAGCCTTAACAGCAGACTCAATCACGTAGAATAAAGAATTAGTGAACTCAAGGACAGGTCATTTGAAATTAACCAATTAGATGAAGAAAAAGAAAAAAGATTGAAAAACAGTAAAGAAAGCTTAAGGGATCTATGGGATACCATCAAGTGTACGATTATACAAATTATGCAAGTTCCAGAAAAAAGAGATAAAAAGAAGTAGAAAGCTTATTTAAAGAAACACTGGCTGAAAATTTCCCAGATCTTGGGAGGGATCTGAAGATCCAAATACATGAAGTTAAAGAACCTCAAGAAAGACCAACCCAAAGAAGAATACTCCAAGATATGTTACAACCAAATTTGTCAAAAGTCAGAGAGAAACTTAAAGCAGCAAGTGAAAAGAGACTCATCACATATAAAGGAACCTCCATAAGACTATCAGTGGACTTCCCAACAGAAACTTTGCAAGACAGGAGGAAGCAGGAAGCAGGATGATATATTCAAAGTGCCAAAAAAAAAAAAAAGTACTACTAACCAAGAATACTATATCTGGCAAAGCTGTCCTCCAGAAATGAAGGAAAGACAAAGATATTCCCAGACAAAAAAAAAAGCTGAAGGAGTTCATCACCATGAGACTTGCTTTTCAAGAAATGTCAAAGGAAGTTACTCAAGTTGAAGTTAAAGAACACTAGGAACCAAACAAAAAGACATGAAAGTATAAAACTCACTGGTAAAGGTAAATGTACAAATTCAGAAACCTCTAATACTGTAATGGTGGTGTAAAAATCACTTTTTAACTCTAGTATAAAAGTTAAAAGCAAAACTACTTTAAGTAACTATAGCTACAATAAATTGTTAATGAGTATATAATATGAAAAGATGTAAAATGTAACATTAATAACATAAAATGTAGGAGGGGAGTAAAAGTACAGAGTTTTATATGCAATTGAAGTTAAGTTGTTATAAGCTTAAAATTAAAATGCTATCAGATGTTTTATATAAGCCCTGTAGTAACCACAACAAATCTCTAGTAGATATATGTTTTAAAAGGGAGAAAAGAGTCACAGCATAATACTACAAAAATTTAACATATCACAAAAGAAGATAGCAATATTGGAAGAAAGGAACAAAGGAACTACAAAACCATCAGTAAACAAGTAACAAAATGGCAATAGTTTTTATCTCTCAATAATTACTTTAACAAAAGTGGATTAAATTACCTAATCAAAAGACACAGAGTTAGGCCGGGTGCGGTGGCTCACGCCTGTAATCCTAGCACTCTGGGAGGCTGAGGCGGGTGGATTGCTCGAGGTCAGGAGTTCGAAACCAGCCTGAGCAAGAGCGAGACTCCGTCTCTACTATAAATAGGAACAAATTAATTGGCCAACTAATATATATATAGAAAAAATTAGCCGGGCATGGTGCTGCATGCCTGTGGTCCCAGCTACTCGGGAGGCTGAGGCAGGAGGATTGCTTGACCCCAGGATTTTGAGGTTGCTGTGAGCTAGGCTGATGCCACGGCACTCACTCTAGCCTGGGCAACAAAGTGAGACTCTGTCTCAAAAAAAAAAAAAAAGACACAGAGTTGCTGAATGGGTGAAAAAAAACAAAACAAGATCCAACAATATCCAGAGATTCATGTGAACTTTAAGGACATACACAGACTGAAAGTGAAGGGATAGAAAAAGATATTCCACACAAAAGAAAGCAGGGGTGGCTTTACTTATATCACATAAAATAGCCTCTCAGTAAAAATCTGTCACAACAGAGAAAGAAGGTCACTACATGATGAATCAATTCATCAAGAGTATATAACAATTGTAAATATATGTACCCAACACTAGAGTACTTAAATGTATAAAGCAAATATTAACAGAGATGAAGGGAGAAATAGACATCAATACAATAATTTTAGGGGACTTCACTACCCCAGTTTCAACAATGGACTTGAATAACAGTATAGACCAAATGGACCTTACAGACGTACAGAACATTTCATCCAACAGCAGCAAACATTCTTCTCAAGAGCACGTGGAATATTCTCCAAGATAGATCACATATTAGGGCACAAAACAAGTCATAGCTAATTTAAGAAGACTGAAATCATATCAAGTATCTTTTCTGAGCACAATAATATAAAACTAGAAATCCATGCCAGAAGAAATTTTAGAAAATTGACAAATATGTGGAAATGAAACACTACATTCCTGAACAACCAATAGGTCAAAGAAGAAATCAAAAGGAAAATCATCAATTATCTTGAGACAAACAAAAATGAAAATACAATAAATTACAACTTATGGGATACAATAAAAGCAGTGCTAAGAGGAAAGTTTGTAGCAATAAACACCTGCATTAAGCAAAAAGAAAGAGCCTGGTAATCCCAGCAACTTGGGAGGCTGAGACAGGAGGATTGTTTGAGGCCAGGAGTTTAAGACCAGCCTGGGAAACATAGCAAGACCCTGTCTCTTAAAAAATGAAAACAAATAATTAGTTCACATTCTTACAAGTGAGATTTGCCACTCTCTGAGGATGGCTAGCTGGGCACGGAAGATCCCTTGAACCCAGGATTTGGAGGCTACAGTGAGCTATGATTGTGCCACTGCAGTCCAGCCTGGGAAACAGAGCAAGACCCCATCTCTAAACAACCTAACTTCACACCTCAAGGAACTAGAAAAAGAAGTACAAACTAAGGCCAAAGTCAACAGAAGGAAGGAAATAATAAATATTAGAGCAGAAATAAATGAAATAGACACTAGGAAGACAATAGAAAAGATCAACAAAAAGCTACAATTTGGTTTTTGGACAAGATAAATAAAATTGGCAAACCTTTAGCTAGACTAACCAAGAAAAAAAGAGAGAGGACTCAAATAAAATTATAAATAAAGGAAGCATTACAACTGATACCAAAGAAATACAAAGGATCATAAAAGACTACTATGAATAAATATACACCAAGAAATTATATAACTTAGAAGAAATGGATAAACTCCTGGAAACATACAACCTACCAAGTTTGAATCATTAATAGAAAATATGAATGAACAAATAATTAGTAAGGAGATTGAATCAGTAATCAAAAACCACCCAACAAAGAAAAGTCCAGGACCAGATGGCTTCACAGGAGAATTATACCAAACATTTAAAGGAGAAAATTAATGTGAATTATTCTCAATCTCTTTCCAAAAAAAATTGAAGAGGAGGGAATACTTTCATAGTCATTTTAGGAAGCCAGCATTGCCCTCATACCAAAACCAAATAAGGACACTACAAAAAAGTAAAATTGTAGGCCAATATCCCTGATGAAGAAAGATGCAAAAGTCCTCAACAAAATACCATCAAACTGAATTTCACAGCACATTAAGAGTCATACACCATCATCAAGTGGAAGTTATCCCCAAGATGCAAGGATGGTTCAATTTATGCAAATCAATAAATGTGATATTCCACATAAATAGAATGAAAATGATGAAATAAATGCAGAAAAAGCACTCGACAAAATTCAACATCCTTTCATGATAAATTCTCTCAACAAATTAGCTACAGAAAGAATGTACCTCAACATAATAAAGGCTATATATGATAAGTCCACAGCTAGCATCGCACTCAGTGGTGAGAAGCTGAAAGTTTTTCCTCTGCAATCAGGAACAAGACAAGGATTCCCACTTCTATTCAACATAGTACTGGAAGTCCTAGCCAGAGGAATTAGGGAAGAAAAATAAATATATAAAAGGCATCCAAATTGAAAATGAAGAATTTAATTGTCTCTGCAGATGATATAATCTTAAATATAGAAAGTTCTAAAGACTCCATCAAAAAAGTATTACAACTAATAAACAAATTCAGTAAAATTGCAAGACACAAAATCAACATACAAAAATCACTTATGTTTCTATACAATAACAATGAACTGTCCAAAAAAAAAAAAAAAAGTTAAGAAGATGAACCCATTAACAATAGCATCAAAAAAATAAAATACTTAGAAATACATTTAACCAAGGAGGTAAAAGATCTGTACACTGAAAACTGTAAGACATCGATGAAAGAAATTAAAGACAAATAAATGGAAATATATCCCATGTTCATGAATTGGGAGAACTAATATTGTTAAAATGTCCATACTACCCAAAGTGATCCACAGATTCAACGCAATCCCTATAAAAGCTCCAATGGCATTTTTCACAGAAACAGAAAAAAAAAATCCTAAAATTCAGATAAAACCACAAAAGACCCTGAATAGTCAAAGTAATCTTGAGAAAGAACAAAGCTGGAGGCATCACACTCCCTGATTTCAAACTATATTGCAATGCTATCATATTAATAATTACAACAGTGTGGTATGGGCATAAAAATAGACACATAGACCAATGAAACTGAATAGAGAAGACAAATAAACACACATATATGGTCAACTCATCTTTGATAGGGCACCAAGAACACAATGAGAAAAGGAAAGTCTCTTCAATACAGGGTGGGTTCTAGGAAAATTGGATATCCACCATAGAAAACAATGAAACTGGACACTTATACTATATACAAAAATTAACTTGAAATGGATTAAAGGCTTATGTAAGATCTGAACCCATAAAATTACTAGAAGAAAACTCAAGGGGAGAAATTCCTTGACACTAGTCTTGTCAAAGATTTTTTTGGATATGACACCAAAACACAGGCAACAAAAGTAAAAATAAACAAATGGAGCTACATCGAAATAAAAAGCTTCTACATAGTAAAAGAAAAAAAAAACAAAAAAATGAAAAAGCAACCTATGGAATAGGAAAAAATATTTGCAAATCATATATATGATAAGGAGTTAATATCCTTATCTATATAAGGACTATATAAGGAACTATAAGGAACTATATATATAAAGAACTATATAAGGAACCTAAACTATATAAGGAACTCACACAACTCAATAGCAAACACACACACACACAAAATTTTTTTAATGGGCAAAGAAACCGAACAAGCATGTTTCCAAAGAAGACATAAATCATCAACAGATACATGAAAGGTGCCCAACATCACTAATCACCAGAGAAATGCAAATTACAACCACAATCATATATCATCTACAATGGTTAGAATGGCATTACAAAAAGACAAGAGATAACAAATGTTACCTAGGATAGAGAAAAGGGAACCGTTGTATACTGTTGATAGGAATGTAAATTGGTACTACTATTATGGAAAACAGCATGGAGATTCCTCAAAAAATTAAAACTAGAACTACCATATGATCCAGCAATTCCACTTCTGGGTATATATCCAAAGGAAAAGAAATCAGTATGTTAAAGAGATATCTACACCCTCATGTTCACTACAGCTTTATTCACAGCAGCTAAGGTATAGAATCAGCCTAAGTGTTTATCAAGAGATGACTAGATAAAGAAAATGTGATACACACACACACATACACAAAAAAAGATTCAATTAAAAAGAAGGAAATCCTGCCATTTGCAACAACATAGATGAACCTGGAGGACATTATGCTAAGTGAAATAAGCCAGAAACAGAAAGACAAATATTGTATGACAAATATAGTATCTCAATTATATATGGAATTTAGAAAAGTTAAACTCAGAAACAGAGGAGAATGGTTGTTGCCAGTGGCAGGGAGATGGGGGAAATGTGGCAGTATTAATCAGAGGGTACAAACTTTCCGTTATAAGATGAACAAATTCTGGGAATCTAATGTACAGCATGGGTGGTAATGGATGTGTTAATTTTATTGTGATAATCATTATACATGTATATCAAATCATATTATACATCTTGAGTACATACAATATTTGTGAACTAAATATTTCTAAGATAAAAAGAAACTAAAAAAAAATCTAAATGTCGCTTCATCAGGGAAAATTTATCACTACTTCATGCCTTGGACATGACCATTTTCAAAGAATCTTTACTTATTTTGGCTAGCACTTAAACACTAATTTCTCCTCTTTCTCTCTCCCTAGGCTAAGCTGTTGCAGGCAGGATAAGCATGTCTGTCTTGCTCACTGCCAAAACTCACAATGCCTAACAGTTTGTGATACATCATAACTGCTCACCATTGAATGACTGATGATTTCTCTACCTCAATTCTGAGCCATCTGGAGTCCTCAATAGGTAATTTACATCAGTGTGTCTCAAGTTTTAACATGCATAAGTCACCTGGGAAGCTTTTGAAAATGTAAATTCTGATTTAGCAGGTCTGGACATTTTGTATTTCCAAGTTCCAGATTATGCCAATGCTGCTAACCTATGGACCAGACTTTGAAGAACAAGTCAACCTTATAAAATCAAGTAAGCCAGACACAAAAGACCAAATATTGTACGATCCCACTTATATGAGGAACTTAGAATAGTTGAATTCATAGAAACAGAAAGTAGAATTGTGATTGCCAGGGTCTGGGGTACAAGGGCTTATTGTTTAATGAGTTTCAGTTTGGGATGATGAAAAAGTTTTGGAAATAGTGGTGAGAGTTGAACAATATAAATGGACTTAATACCACATCGTACACTTAAAAATGATTAAAATCATACATTTTACATGATGTATACTTTGCCATAATTTTTTTAAAAACCAACTAAAAAATGTCAAATGAGGCCCAAGTTGTTCCGGTTACAAGGACTCCACCACCACAGGTCCAGAGATGGTGGTGGACACACAGCTGTCTCACCTGTCTCTGGGTGCCTAAAGGCAGCATTAACGTTCACTCTGCCAAGCAAACTGAAGTTGGATAATGGTTTTAAAGGGTCCCATACATCAGCCAGGTTCTAATTCTACTCAGAGAGTTTCTGTGAGACAAGTTGCAGATTGCAGAATCTGATTTAACTTATACATATGAAGTGCATTTCCTGATGCAAACTATTACTTAGCTTGAGACCCCAGATAAAGAGTTACTTACTACCATAGTGGAAATTTTTAGTTTGGAACTGAAATCCCTAATGCTTAGAACATGGTGCCTGCTAAGTGAAATGTTTAACTAGAATCTGGCACCCCTCCATCACAGGGACAAGTGAAATGTATCTATATTCACGGAAGGAACTTTCAACTAATTACACTGGCTGGGCTTCCACCAGTATACCACCTTAACATTAAAGAATGTTGTTTGGGGATTAAACTCTTTGTTTAGTAATCTTTTCAATTTTGATGATCCATTCATTATGTAGTAAAGCCGCAGAACATCATTTGTGAGACAATGAGGGTTTCCACAGTAAGTGGAATATTACATTAAATGTTATGCCAGATGATAAAAGATTATAGGATCACCGATTGTGTCTACAACTTAAAACAGTTAACCTGTCCTCTCCCTTTAGATTAAACTAGTCCCTCTGGATTGTACCAGTCCTGTGATCATGTAACAAAGACAAAAAAAACTTCATAATTGCCCATTTTTGATGGAGAATATAACAAGAAAATGCATTTGGGCTCCAAGAGTGGTCTACTTACCTTGCTTACTTTTTGAAAACTGTATTATGTAGTCTGTTGATGAAGTTCTTGAAAGAAATTTTAATTCAAAATTGAGACTACAGCTTGCTGACACTCTTCCCAAACATCATCAATTTCCTGCACAAGTAATTTTAATGTGTTCAGTGTGACCCACAGGTTGGCAATAAGCAGCTTGCTACAGTGACTGGATATGAATTCTCTCAGCTTCTTTTGTATATGTTAACTTTCCTTAGATGCCCTGAAGCTTCCCAGAATGCAAAAAAACCGTGTATGTCCTACTGAAATGCTTATGTAACTATATCTTAGAACACACCTTTTTTCTATTCTCATTTAGTTTATAGACACAAAGTCAAACAACTACTGAAATACAAGCATACACTACCCATGCTCTAAAAATACAAGAATAAAAATCAGAGCCCTTTATTTTCAGGTCTAGAAGTGCAAGAAAGTTAGAGCCCTCTGAAGTTGAATCTGATTTTAAAAATAAAATATAGGGACCCTCCTATCTCCTACCCTTTCTAACATGTTGTCCAGAAGAAATAAGACTGGAGGCCCAGAGCAGTTAGAGCTTGTTTTGGGGGCTACAATGTGATTATGAACCAGTAGGTAATATCTGTATAGCTATTAAAGAACCAGAGTCCAACTGTCCTGTGGGGCAGGAGAGATACCTTGGGAATCAGCCCAATGTCTAATGCCTTTAATGTTCCTTGTGGTTCCAAGCACTACTCAAGGGGTGAGCCTCCTAGACCTCAGTGGACCAGAGATCAGCAGTGGAATATAGTGGGTTGGATTAATTGACTTCAGAGTAAGAACAATGATATGGAAATGGATTTACTCCAGTGTTTAGAACCAGTGAAATTAAATGCAAAATATTTGTATGTTTTTAAACAAACAAAATAAGTTGACCATATTTCCGTCTATCATCAGAAAGTCCATCCTCACTCTACTGGAACTATGCTCAAGTCAAGGACCTAATGAATCACTCACTCCATATGTGATGTTACATTTCTCATTATTTTGAGGTCACCTTCTATTTTGAACTATCTTCTTTGCTCACGGTAACATATACATTCATCCAAAATTGTGGTCATTCCTACTGTCACTTTGACTAGGTTTATGAATATATTGGTGGCAATCACTAATAGATGTGAATTATTCTCATCAGCACAGATCTATCTGAATTCAAACTATTTTTTATAATAAAAGATAATGTGGTTATTCAAAAACTATGCTTTGTTTGATGTCATTTTAACCACCTTGACACACATATATATTTCCTTGGATTCTTACCTCTTTCACTAAGTCTTTTCTCCACCATTCTTAAGTCAATGAAGAAAAGGGCTATGCAAATGTAATTCCTACTCAGTTCACATCCCTCATCCCCTTTCTCTAAGTGACCACAAAATTTAAATTTTACCTCTGCGAAGTAGAACTTAAGTGATTCTACATACCCTTCCTATTCCCTCCCAAGTTATAAGAACAATGGAAGACTTTATTCCCACCTCACCCCAACCCCATGGGATCATATAACTACAAATTCACATGTTTTACTCAAGGGTAATCACGGCAAGGATGAAGCACGGAAGTTTTCCTTAGAAATATTTTGCCCATATTCCTTCAAATTGCCCCAGTTTCATAAATTAAACTTGCAAAGCTCAAAAGTACATAATTGCTTATATTTTCTTTCTTTCCTTTTTTTTTTTTAAAGAGACAAGGTCTCACTGCTGCACAGGCTGGAGTGTAATGGCCTGATCATAGCTCCCTGCAACCTCAACTCCTGGGCTCAAGCCATCCACCTGCCTCAGCCTCCCGAGTAGCTGGGACTACAGGTATGTGCCACCACACCGCCTAATTTCCTTCTTTCTTCTTTTTTGTAGAGATGGTCTCACTATGTTGTCCAGGCTGGTCTTGAACTCCTGGCTTCAAGAGATCTTCCCACCTTGGCCTCCCAACTGCTAGGATTACAGGTGAGAACCACCATGTCTGGCCCCAATTATATTTAGTTTCAATACAATCAGTAGCTGACCCATGACTTCTGACAACAGCCACTCCACCAACCCAAGGAGTAAATAAATGTTTATACCCTAAGTTCCAACAAGTTATTTTGGGAAGCTAGAGATACACAGAAAAAATAATGGGCTATTCTCACCCTGTTGATTCACATAAGAGAAATATGTCCAACTGCACATAACACACATACTTTAAAAAAGACAGGTAAACAATGCCTAAACTCTTTATTTTACCAACCAGTATTTCTGATTCTCTTCCTAATGCTGGGTTTAAAAACCTTAGGAGTCTACAAATACAGCACTCAGACTTTCTATATCCAGGAAACAGGGCCCAGAGGCAGAAGAGGTCAGGCCCCAGGCCATTTTCAGGTAGGAAAAGCAGTAAAGATGCCTTATTTAAGGTCTCCATCATCCCCCAACTTTTCCCTATGGCATGTATCACAGAAAAACACTCCTCTCTCACATATACAATACCATTGGGGAGCAGAGGGAAGGGAATGGGCAGAAGGGAGTGGGCATTACACAGGTACCAGCCAAACTTCTTATTCAGCCAGAAAATGGATTTCTGATTGAGTTTAGTGGCAAAAAGTTGTATAAAACTGTGGCATGTCCTGCCTCTTTCTCAAAGTGAGGTGGGCTGAATTTTTGTGATTGGAAGCATTTCCCATGGTAATGGTGACTTAAGCGCTATAGAAAAATAAAATTGATCCCTATGAGTAGTATAAGAGCTGGTTCTAAGAATCCAGGGATACCCACATCCTATACCCCATCCAGACATGGCCAATTCCTCATAAACAGCTACACGGGAAGCATAAAACACTTTTATCAATTTTTTTTGGCAAGAAGGTGGGGCAGTGCTTAGGGAATATGTGGACTGGATATATTTATTCCCCTCCCACCAATAACCACAGATCTATACACACACTCAGACAGACAGACATATCCATTTTTAAGAAAGTTTTTCCTCCCTGTGACTACAGGATCCCAGAATCCAGCCTTCCTCAGGCTGGGAGACAATGCCTATTGCAACTGCACAGATCTAGTGTATCAACATACTGTAGAAGGCTCCTGCGTTGTCTCATAAGCTGAGGATGCAGGGGCAAAGAAGTGGATACTCATGGGGGACTTGCTTTTTGTCTTAAATCCAATCTACTCAGCAACACTCTCAGGTCCAGGGGCTGGGAGAGGTTCTGTGGGCACAATATGGTGGATGACCTGATGGTCCCAGCCCACCGTGGTAAGGAGAGAGTGATTGAGCGGGGACCAAGTAGCATCTCTCACAAAGTCTCTGTGGGCTCGGCTTCTAAACCTAGAAAAAAGAAAAAAAAAAGTCGAGGCATGGTAAAGATAAGAAGAAAAAGCAGACCTGGAAAAGAAAGAGAATCCAGCACATCCAGGGCACATTTTTTGTGTGTGTTACACACATTTCACCATCTGTGTAACAATGTAGCTATTCACAGGAGATGGAAGCAATCATCTGATCTGGTCCTCTATTTTCACAGAGGAGGAAATGGTGGATGGAGTGAGGTAGCATAATGGGCCAGCATCAGGCAGCAAACCATGGCAAAGAGGGGAATACAATTCAGGTTCTTCCTTCTGGTGCCTTTTATCCCATTGGAGGTTGCATTTCACATACACGGCTCTTTATGTGGAAAGGGTAGACTGTCCCCTTGTGGGAGAGGGCTGGAATGCTAGACTTAGAAATTCTATCCATATTCCTCCTCTACCAGGGTACACAGCTGGTTGTGAATCAGCCCCAGGAACAGAGTGCTGGTCTCAGTCAACTGTCTGCCTGCTTCCATGACCCAAGCCCTTCATATATAGATGGAGAATTCTCCACAGAGACAACACATTTTTCTGAAAAGAAAAAAGATTTGTCTACCTGCTGCTCCCTCTGCCTGATTCCCAATCACAGGATTTTACTTCATACTTACACCTCGGAAAGGTTTGAGTCCAGCACAGCAAGTGAGCAGTCTTCACTGAGAGAGGCCAGGAAGGGAATACTAGGAGAGGGAGACAGCACTGTGAAAGGTAAAGCCCATGGATCCCAAGACATAATCTTGACTGGCCCAGCACCACCCCCACTGCACACTGACCCAGAAAAGGCAGCCCGACCCCCACTTTTGGCTAAGCCTGGCTACCACTCAAGTCTACGTTACAAGTTCCAAGGAAAGATGAAGGAAATGAAGCAAAGGCAGGTTGACAATCATCTTGGCAACGAACTACCCCATCTAGTGTCTCTATAGCTTCAGTAGTAACCCAGAAACACAGGCTCTTCCAACCTCATAGTCCTAGAAGCCCACAGTATTAATCATTTTGGGTGTTGAGCAGGAATGGGAACAGATTTCAGCTATTTTCAGAGACTATACAATGTGAAAAAGGATTAGGGTCTTAAGAGGTCTTTGACATTCTGAAACCTCAGCTGGAACACTATCTGCTTAAAGGAAATACCTAATCAGCTAATACTTTACCAACATACACATCCCCCCTTGCTGTTCCATTCATATCCACCAGGCCCCTGATGACAAAAAACAGTACCTGTGTGGGGAGAACACCAGCCCAGTAACACACTGGGAGTGTACAGCTGAGCTGAGGGCACAGCTTGCACTCTTGGTGTCCACAAGGGAGACAGTGCCATTCTCATTACCTACAAAAAAAGGAGTGTGTCACAGTGGTAAAAAGCATGGGCTTTGGTGTTAGCTAGACCTGGATTTGAATCCTACTTTCTCAAGAGTGGACAAATTAACCACTCTGAGCATCAGTTTCCTCTTCTGCAAAGTAGGAATAGCAAGTCAATGGATGGTGTAAATCAAATTAATGGATGAAGTAGTTATTTTAACCACAAACTATGTCACCACATACATGGCCTCATCACCATGATAGCTCCACACCTACCTACAGTAGAACAGAATTCCCTATATAGCAATCCACTTGCTTTGTGGCTCAGTGACTTCTAGCCACACCTAGAATACAGGAGCTATAACAATGAATCAGGAATCAAATCCACTGGGGAAAAAAATATCATATTCTTTAAAGCTAAACTAAAACTACTTTGGGATCATCCCACCTCTGCAGCCCTCCATTATGAAGTCTGACACGCTGTCTTACCAAAGACAAAGACTTCACTTTGCTGAGGATGCCAAGCCAGTGAAGTAGGAAGGTAGCCAGAGGCATTGCAGCCTGCAAAGGAGAAAAGACAGGTCTGGAACAAAACTCAGAGCCCAGAAGAAGCAGCTTCTCAAACAAGGTCGTTCTAAATTCCAGAAGCACCTTTACTTGGTTTCCCAAATCCTACTAAGGCAGTAATGTCTTCATCCTTGAGCCTCATATACTGGCCTCCTGCCCTTTCTGGACATGAGTCACAGGCAAATCTCAAGAATGCATGAAGATAACAATTCTGGTCCCTCTGTCCACCCATCTAACAAAGTAAATCTTCCTCCTGGGAACTGGCCCTTTTATTGCACAGAATGGAGTTAGCAGAGCTTCAGTGGGAAAGAAGGAGATTATTTCACTTATGTCACAGTGACTAGACTGGGCATCTGGCAACTTTGATTTGACTCTGGCCAAAGAAAGCCTCTTCCAGGTAGGTTCCTAGTACCACTCTCACCACTGGCTTTCACACTCACCCATCTGTGATGCTGGCTTAGGACAGCGGGTATCCCAGAGTAAAATTCTATTGTCCTAGAAGGAAGAAGAACAGAAAAAGGCTTCACAATCCAAAGCAGCTAGTAGTGAGGAGATCTACGCTGGAAACCTTGGCCTACAGAGGGTTGGAGTGTGGTTAGGGAAGGAGAAGAGGTTGTATCTCACCTCACTGCATGAAAGAAACACAGAGTCCTTGTGAGGAGAGGCGGCAACACAGGTGACCTGGCCAGCATGAGCTGTAAAGGAGAGAGAAGAAATATGACAGAGAAAAAGTTGAGGCATTACAAGAAGGCAAGCCCAGGTACAATTAAGGGGCAGGAAGGTGTAAGAAACACACCTGGTCTCATGATACAATTTAACAAATTTTGTTAGAGATTATAGATTAGACAAAACCTAAGAGGAACAGTTTAAAACCTAAAAAGGCTTGTGAGAAAATGAATTAGTAAAGACAATGAAGGAGAAATACTGGAGGAATTTACAGTTAAAACATCCTGGATGTAGGAGCTACATATTAATAATTATAGAATAGCAGTTTTCATACTGGAATACACATGCCTCCAAGCAATATATATAAACTTTTGAGGGAGTTCTGAGCACTGACAGTTTTAAAGGAATCAATTTTTCCAATGTTCTCTTTCCTAACATTGAATTGCCTCTACTTCCACAATGACTGTATCCCACTTTAAAGAAAGAACACATACCTCTTACCCATCCCAAATCTTTCCATGGTAGAGTGCTCAGAGGTATAAAAATGCATATAAGGGTTCCAAACTAAGGGACAAAAGATGCTTTTCCCTAAGAGCCAAAGAGCGAAAGAAAGACATCCCCTTCAGTCACACCATAAACACAAGTGTGGTTCTGTGACTTACTTTTGTTTCTGTCTAATAATAAGAACTAAAAAATATGACAGATGGTTGTCATAAGTATATATCCAACAAGTTATCTGAATTTAAAAATGAAGTCAGACTTTTTCTGACAGAAAGTTTACTCTAACTTGGCCAACTGGCTTAACAATGCAGATTGGTTTTTGCCAGTTATGCTATTTGGTAGACATTTTACATAAATTAAATAGGCTTAATCTACAAATTCAAAATTTTGACAAATATATTCTTGAAGTAAGTGTATAATAAATGACATGCCAGAAATAATCTTCTTTGTAACTACTTCAATTTTGAAAATCACTGCTACGTATGAATTAAAGACTGTGGAAACCACCTTCTCTAAAGTCATTTAACCAGACTTTCCAATGTAATCTGAATATGGGCCTACCCAGAGGCAGAAGGATAGGTTTAAATTGCCTTCCCTAGTTCTTTCCTAGCTCTAGAGTCCATAGAAAGCCAAAGTATAACAAGTCAGAAAAGGAATTAATTGCTCATTTGAAAAAAAGCAAATCTCACAGGCTGGGCGTGGTGGCTCATGCCTATAATCCTAGCACTCTGGGAGGCCGAGGTGGGTAGATCGCTCAAGGTGAGGAGTTCGAAACCAGCCTGAGGAAGAGCGAGACCCTATCTCTACTAAAAATAGAAAGAAATTAATTGGCCAACTAAAAATATATAGAAAAAATTAGCTGTGCATGGTGGCGCATGTCCGTAGTCCCAGCTACTCGGGAGGCTGAGGCAGAAGGATCGCTTGAGCCCCAGAGTTCGAGGTTTGAGGTTGCTGTGAGTTAGGATGATGGCACGGTACTCTAGCCTGGGCCACAGAGTGAGACTCTGTCTCAAAAGAAAAAAAGCAAATCTCTGGTACAAGTACCATGGTGGTATATTAAAAGATGAAGAACACAGGATTCCTCTACCCTCAAAGGATTTGGAATTCAGTGAAGGGAATCAAACACAAACACAAAGAACTAATGGGAAAGGCTGAATGGGGGCAGTGCTGAAAATGAGTTAGCATTAACCAGGAAAGCACATCATATGTCTAAGAAATAAAAGGCTAGAGAAGTACAATATAGCTAAATCTCATACACATTAAGGCTCTAGAAATTATCTTCACAAAGAATGGCTCCCAAAATAAACTCAACTGCTAGTAATGTTAGTGAAAGTAAGCAGAAGAAGAACATTAAAGAGATGGTTCTCACCAGAAAAACAGATATTTTATTGCAGTAAATATTCGAAAGTTCAAGATTTGCAAGTCTCATAGTTAATCCCTCGAGAATGTCAAGGATCCACTGTGACTAGGTTAAGTTAGTGTGGTATGCTTGAATAGGCAATAACAGTAACAAGGTTTAAATGTTGTGACAAGAAAATGGAATTTTAATGCACAGACCACAGGAAACCAATGAAAGATTAAAAGAGCCAAAGATTATAGGTGGAGATGAGTGCCACCGTCAGTGTCAGGTAAAGGCTGAAAGTGAATGGGTGGCAAGAAATGGACAGGAAGGTGACTGACCAAGTAAGTAGAAAAAGACTCAGAAGAACCTGGTGAACAACTGATAGTGGGGAAACAAGGAGGAATGAAAAAAAAGACTGAGAGTATGAACCCTGTGTAGCTAAGAAGGTGGTGAGATCATCAACAGAAATAAGGAAATTGAGAAAAGGATAAGGAATAGATATTGGAGCCTGACTATAGTTTTAGAAGAAAACTATCAGGAGAACATAGCACTGCTGCTCCTAAGGTCCAAGCAAAGTCCAAAGAGCCTAAAGGGGAAAATAAAAATAAAACAATTAAGGCCAGGACTGAAAAGAAAGGAATACTTACCTCGGTATGAATTTAATACCATCTGCTGAACAAGGTCCCAAACCTTGATGCTAAGAAGCAAAAGGGAAAAGACACTTAATCTTGACCTACACTATCAATATAAACACCTGTTCAAACAATAACTTTCTTTAACCAATATGTCCCATGTCTTTGCCTCCTGGACTCCTATTATGGTCTATTTACAAGGGACTGCAAAATCTCTAAGGAAAACTTACAGACACGCTGTAAGTAGTCACTGGGTTCTTGTAATAAGGCCAAAACATAACTTAATGAGGTTAACAGGATAGTAAGAACACCCAAAGGAGGCCCAAAGATAGGAGCAATGAGAACAGGGACTCACCAAAAGTCCTTGCTACCACTGACAGCTTGTGTACCAGAGCTCAGGACACTGACTGTAGACACAATGTCATCATGCTCATACTTGCAGAACTTGCTGACAATAAGTGTCTCATTCTCATCCAGCTCCCACAATTCAACAGCACCTGTTGGAATAGGGTGGGAAGGTGAGAGAAACATAAGCTTGGATTATACCAAGACAGTAATTCACTTCTATGATTCAAGTAGTCACTGTCACTAAACAAAAAAATTAAGTTATTACTATTACAGGTTTTAGCTAACTTCCAAGCCTTTTGGCTTTATGTTGTATTACTGTTTTCCTAATGACAGCACAGACAACTAGGTGGGGAAAGCTTCCCGAAAAAGACAGGGAAAGATGGAACACCCTGTAAAAGCCATTATTCTGCTTCTAGTGAGTGAACACTGGAAAATCAGTTCCCAGGAAATAAGAATGAAATCTCCACAACTGTCTAACCAGCACACAGTACAGTGATGTTAACCCTGACAAATTCTTTGAACACTAATAAATATTTCCAGAACTACTTGAATAAATGCCTTGCAGAATCTTTTTTAAAAATGTTGAATAACTGACTGTCTTGCACAGTGATTAGGTAAGTACAGGAAAGTTATCTTGAATATGTAGTATTCAAGCTCAACTATCAGAGAAGCTCAATCTTTTAAAAAAGTGAGACTTTTAAACTTCCATGCAATGCCTGCCAACTTCTAATTTCTGATTTTTTTTTTAATGCTAAAGCCTCCATTGCTGAGCCTGACATTCACAACAAAGAAAGCAGAATGAAGACAATTAAGAAGAATATGGGAAGAAATGGGAAGAGACAGGTAGGACAGCTTGGCTTCAAAATCATCTTTAAAACTAAGATTACCCTTGGTCTGGGTTGCAGGCTTGGGAGTAGGTTATACAGAAGAAAATGGTTCCAGTCCATTTCTTAATTATGTTACAGATTTTTCTAGGAAATCCCACCAGACAATTGAGAATTTTGGAAAATTCCAAAATTTTCCACCTACACAAGAATTTGCATTTAAGGCCAACACTCTTAGTTTCCTCCAAGCACTGAGTATGGGAAATTAGATTGAGCCCAGCCCAATCCGTCTGTACCCCAAGGCTCCATTCCACCAGGGGGATGAGGGGAAAGTGACTCACCTGAATCGGAAGCCACTAGGATACCTCTGTCCCCTACCCAAGTGAGGTCCGCCACTCCGGCCTCCGTCTGGACTCCAGCGGAGCAGAAGCCTTCGTTGGGGGCGGCACAAGGGTCCTTAAAAAGCCAGAGGGAGCCGGCCCAGCAGCGGCCACTCAGGCTGGAGGCCCCGAGCAGAAGCGCCCCATCTACGAGGGTACAAGCTGTCAGCGCGCGAGGGAGCGGAAGGGCTAGTCTCCATGGTGACCGCACAGAACAGCACGCGGGCCGGGTCTGGACATAAGCTCAGGAACCCGGTGGGCAGAATTGGGGACGGCTGAGCGACGCGAGCCAGGGGTCAGGGTGGCATGCAGGGCGAGGGCAGGCTGGGAGGGGGAGTCCCGAGGAAGGGAGACTCGGGCCAGGAGGAGGGCCCGGGATTTCGGCTCACCGGACCGGTACCGCGAAGCTTCCAACTGCCGTTCCATACAGGCGGGCGCATTGGGGGGAAGGTTCCACTCGCGGACTGCTGGGGGTACTAGGGGGGGCGGGGTTTCCTTCCGCATCTCCACGGTTCCAACTTCCACCTAGATCCAAACTGGACGCTGCCAGGAGATTCAGCTACGAGAGTAATTCCCCACGTGGTGTACCTCTGCACCTCCGCCCCTCTCTGGAGGCCACGGCTACTCTACATCTCGCGAGAACTGCTTCTACGATTCCTTATCGCTTTTCCGCGGCCGCCTTCCAGCAACAGGCTCCGTGCCTGTTCTCGCGAGAAAAAAAAAAAAACCTCCCGACAAAAGTTAAAGGGAAAAGGGGTACGAAGTTCTCTTCTCGCGAGACTTGCGAGCGGCCATCTTGCTCCTGTCCGTAACAGGTTCTCTGGTCAGGGTCACAGGGACGCTAAGACCCCTTCCTGGACCTTTGCTGACCATGCTGTCCCGAGTGGTGCTTTCTGCCGCCGCCACAGCGGGTGAGGGGTGTAGAGCCTGGTCTGGCTGTCAGAGTGATTGGAAGGAAGCGAGTCTAGAGGGTCATGGAGAGGGGGCATGGCGGAGAAAGGCGCAGGGACACTTGGGCCTGAGTGGGGAGTAATCAGCGCCTTCAGAAGGAAGCGCGGGCTCTTGGGGTACGGGAAAGAGGGGTACATGGCCTAGAGATTGAGCCCCGTGGGGACGAGAGAGGGGCAAACTAGATTTCACCTTGACTTTGCTGACCTGCGCCTTGTCTGTCTGCAGCCCCCTGCCTGAAGAACTCAGCCCTCCTAGGTCCAGGGTAAGTGTGAGGAGTGTAATGCTCCCCTTCGTCCTTGTTTTTATCATCTTATTTCGTTTTTCGGTGTCCTCCTTAGCTTTAGGCCAGAAGTTTACTTTCTTCAGATAATTTTAGGACGCTTAAAGCCTCATTCAAACACTTGTTCCTGTAACTACCAGGAATGTCGCCGTATCACCTAATGCAAAGACATTAAGAGGATAAGAAATGTGTTCTACATAAACTAGAAACTGGTTCTGCTGTCTTCTGCGGCCGCCCCTCTCCTTCGTGACCTTCGACTAGAAGTAGTAGCCACATCCTGAATCAGAGTTACTAGATTACATAGCCAACAACAATTTTTGTTAAATAAAACAGTGAAGCATGTTGTTTTCAGTCTGTCTCCCAGATTTCTACTTTTTACTGCTGGATCATAAGAGTCAGAAAAATCATTCATTGATTCAGCAAATATTTATCTTGCCACCCACATAACCAAGGATTAAAAAAAAAAGAGTAAGGCTAAGTACCTGCAGTCATGGAGCTCACAATCTAGGAGGGGAGGCAGAGCTATAAAATAGTGGTTTAGAGTGAGGGCTCCAAAGCTTGAACAAGGTACACCTGGCTCTTCGACTTACTAGTTGTATGAGGTCAAGTTCCTCATCTGCAAAATGAAGATAATGTAGTACATTGTGGGTTGTAAGAAATAAGAGATTTAATTCCCGTGAAACTCTGAAAACAGTGCTTGATATATAATGGGCTTAGTAAATGTTAGCAGCTGTTACTGTTAAAATTATTTCATAAGACATGTCAGTTTTCTTTGAGATTTTTCTTTTCAGTTCCAAGCTTAGTCCCAAAGCTTGCAAAATTTGATAACTATCTTATGGCTTGAAAAGTCGTTTTAATTTATCTGTAATTAAGTTTCGTGCATGCAGTAAAGTTAGTCTATAATTGACTGCTTCCAACTTAATCAGAGAAAAAGGACTCCACACAAACATGTAAACAAATAATTGTAATACAGGTAATAAGTAAAATAACTACATATACTTTGTATATATACAAGATACAAGGAACATCCTTGATTTTCTTTCACACTCCATATCCAATACTTCAGCAAGGCTCTTTCTCTAGATTATATGTAGACTCCGACTACTACTTCCACTACCACTCCTATTGAAGTACAAACCACCACCAACTTTCACCTGGGCTATTTCAGTAGTCCCTTAATTATTCTTGTCTCATTACTGCCCATTCACACAATAGCGAGAATGGGCAGTCCTTCACCTAAAGCCTTCCAGAGCTCCCCATCCCACTTGAAATAAAATCCAAATTTAGCATAACTCAGAAGATCCGACATGAATTAATCCCATCCTACCTCTTGATTCCATGTCCTTCTATTCTCTTTTTAGTTTCTTCTCCAACTATACTGGCCTTGCTGGTCCTATGAAAACCGCCAAGTTCATTCTTGCCTCAGGATCTTTCTACTTGTCTTCCGTCTTTTTCCCAGGTCGTTGGGCAAATATCGTCTGACCTTCTTAAAAACTCTTTCCCCATTCTGTGCCTTACCTTGCTCCATTTTTCTTCATAGCACTTATAGCTGCCTAAAATTACGTATGGACATACACACTTTCCATACCCCCACTAGAATGTTGAAGGCTGGGGTTTTGTTCATTGCTATGTTCCCAGTTCTAGACATAAGTCAAAAATCAGTAAATGTTTCGTTGATTAAATGAATGAATGAATGTTAGCCCAAGATTGAGGAGGCCTTTATAAAGGATGTGATTGAGATGTTTTTAAAGCTGGTTGTGTTTGGCAGTCATTGGTATGAAGTCATTGTATGAAGGGCATGCCATACAAAAGGGGCAGCATAAGGCAAATTTTTGTTTATTTTTGAAGTTGTTAAGTGTTAATAGTTCTATGTGGCTGGAGGATAGGAAAATGAGGTTATAAAATTTGATAGGTACTGGATCATGTATATTATATTAAATGTAATGGTTTGTTTTCTGTAGGCTGAAGAGGATGTTGAAGTTTTCAAGTCAAATTTGCACTTTAGAAACATTGGCAGTAATGGGGAGGCTGTTTTTTAAGGGGTACTTGACAAGAAGCAGACAGACCAGGTTTTAAATTGTTAAACTAGTTTAAGCAAGAGGTGTTGAGGGCTTGAACTAAGCTAGTTGCAGAGAGGATTTGTGTCAGACTAAAGCTAATCCTCTAATGCTGTGACTTTAAATCAGTGATTCACACCTGGGGCAGTTTTGCCCTCCAAGGGATATTTACCACTGTCTGGAGACATCATTTTTGATTGTCACCACTGTGGAGGCTGTGCTATTAGCATCTAGTAGCATCTAGTATAAAGACACAAGGACACCACTAAACATTCTACAATGCACAGAACAGCCTTCCACAACATTCAGTCCAAAATGTTATTAGTGCTGAGGTTCAGAAACTTTGATTTAAATGAAGGAATCTCAAGCATGATTCTCAGATTTCAAAGCTTGGTGGGGTAGCTAATATATTTGGAGGCAGAAATAACATCCAAAATGGCCCTGCATGGTGACTCACACCTGTAATACTAGCACTCTGGAAGGCTGAGGCGGGAGGGTAGCTTGAGGTCAGGAATTCAAGATCAGCCTAAGCAAGAGTGAGACCCCATCTTTGTTAAAAATAGAAAAATGAGCTGTGCATTGTGCTGTGCACCTGTAGTCCCAGCTACTTGGGAGGCTGAGGCAGGAGGATCGCTTGAGCCCAGTAGTTTGAGGTTGCTGTGAGCTAGGCTGACGCCACAGCACTCTAGCCCGTACAACAGAGTGAGACTCCATCTCAAAAGATAAGTAGTGAACCAAAATCAATGAAATAGACTGAGAACTTGAAGGAGACTAAACTTGACAGCAGATTAGATTTTATTTCATCAGAAGCTTAATGAGACATCAATATGCTCATTGCATGCTAAAAATGCTATTTTAGGCTGCTTTAACATAAGAATAGTTTATAAATCCATTGTTGATAATAGCGCAATGGTTCAAGCCCAGTACTGGCAATAGCAAGTTCTCAATAAACATTTGTAGAATGAATAAATTGGTCAGACTGTATTTATAGTATTATGTTCAGTTCTGGATACCTTATATTTTAAAAAAACAAAACCAGAGAGCTCCTTGTGGTAGACAGTCAGGATTGTAAAGGGAATGAGATGTTTAACCCAGATACATGAGTGTTATCATACATAGAAAAGCAAAATTAGAACCAAGGATGTACATAGCAGCTCACTTCAAAGATGAACATATTAGAGCTACCCAATACTGAAAAGGCCTGTTACACATACTGATTACAACCCCATCAAAGGAAGTATTCATAAAGGTCAAATTCTTGGCTTCAAGGACCTTACAACACAGCAGACATGTAATAGCTACTCACTTACATAGAACTTTACCAGGCATCATGCTAAGCACTTTACATATATATTAACTTAATCGTCACAACAACCCAGAAGGTATTATCTTACATTCCCATTTTACTGGGAGAAATCTGAGTTAACAAAATCTTTTTCCTTACTTAAAGTCAAGTGACGAGTCTACGAGTCCTTGTTCTGCCGAGTCCTTGTTATATACGTCAGTGCTAATAATAGATATACAAGATGCTAGACAGATGATCTATGAGACATATAGAAAAGATTCCAGTGTTAGGTAGAAGGTTACATATGACTTTAATTGTCTGTGATTAAGTCATTGTCCTTGTCACAGCTAATTATGGGACCCTAACCTTCCTATTCCAAGTCAGTTTTCTTTCCGTTATGTTAATAGGAAACTACCTCAATCTGTAGCCCGAATAATTGTTTTTGCTAATTGTTTACACATTTGTTCTCTTTAAAGAATAGGGTTTACATATGTGCAATTGCTACCTGTAGGGTATTGCAAGCAACAAGGATCTTTCACACAGGACAGCCAAGTCTTGCCCCTGTGCCTCCTCTTCCTGAATATGGAGGAAAAGTTCGTTTTGGGCTGATCCCTGAGGAATTCTTCCAGTTTCTGTACCCTAAAACTGGAGTGACAGGTGAGCATTTGCCTATCCTTTGATAATATGTTTCAATGGTATGCTAAAATCAAGTCAGCTATTTTTAAAAGGAAACTGTTGAGATGATTCAATATAATAATTGATTTGGTTGCTCCAACTTGTCTTTGGTCTAAATTTATTTGGAATTTTAACTTAATCTTGCAGCATTGTCTCTGTATGTACACTGAAGTTTCGAATGCCTGCTCTATGCCAGGCATAGGTCTTTAAGTGCTTACCATCATGGAATATACATTTTGTTATGGGATAGACAATGAAGAAATGAGTAATTGTATAATATACTGTCAGATAATGAAAAGAGCTGTGGATGAAGATAAAGCCAGGTAAAGCAATAGGGACTGTTGAATTGATTATATATGGACATGAACACAAATTGGACCATTTTTCAGTTTTTCTCCTTTTAAAACAGCATAAACTTTCAAAACCATGCTTTTTTATAATGCAAAATGATTTTACTTACATTATTTAACCTTTACAACAGTCCTATGAGGACATTTTTATTACTCAGAAGAACTAGGAAACAAATAATTTGCTGAGATTATATTAATCTCTTTAGTGGCTGATCTAGGCTTGAACCTAGATCCCCTGATTAAGTTTATAATTCTTTCTTCTACACATATACTGCCTTTCTTGCTGTACCCAAGTATACTGCTATAACTGGAACATTGGAAACCAAAGGTTTTTTTTTTTTTTTTTAACCCTGGAGTAGCATTTTCATAACTGAAATTGCAAGAAACATTAGTGTCCTCAGGTCTCCATAAGTGATAAAAATATTACATGTGGTATGCCTTTCTTGCAAATTCACATTTGAAATTTATGTATGAAAGTCAGTTTAAAAAGAAAACTGCTGAACCTTTGTATGGGAAACTCTAGGTAAAATATATTTGAGACTGAAACCCTGTTATTTTCATAATACATCCAACCATCCTTTGACACTAGTGATTCTCAAAAACACTATAAAATGCTGCCCTAAAGGCCTTCTTGGCTCCTAACATCTTGTGAGGCACAGAAGAAAATCCTAAGAAAATGTAAAAAAATCATGGTTTTTGTCCTTTCAGAACTCATGGCCTGATTAAAGAAAAAAAGATAAATTTGAAGTGTTATAATTAGGTGCTACAGGAGTTGAGATTCCTATTATTAAATTCCTCCTTTTATATGTGTATATATGTACATTTATAGTTGTTTTTTGCTTGTTTCTTGAGTTGGGTTGCTAATCAATAAAAATAAGCAAGAGTGGACAAATTTTATCCTGTCCAGTGTTCCCATTCAATAAATAGTATATTTTGCCGGACAGATTACTTCAGAAAGTAGCCTGACCCATCTTTGTAGAATAGTACCTGTTTGTTGAGTTATTGTGCTAGGTATTTTACATATATTATTTCTCAATTTAATCAAACTAAAGAAGGTACTGTTCCCATTTTACAGATGAGGAAACTAAGTTCAGAGATTATTTAGTTTCTTGGTTTCTTATAAGTTGTAGAGTCAGGATACAGGTCTCCTTGAGTTCAGATCTTTGTTCTTTTAGCTCTGCTATACTGCTTTCCTATCTAGTAGCTTGTCTTTGAATCTGATTATTTAAAATTATTATGTAACTTTGCTTTCAGCTAATCAAATGCAGAAGTATCTTTCCCCTTTTAGGCATAGCATATCATAAAATAACTCTCTTCTTCTTTTAGGACCCTATGTGCTTGGAACTGGGCTTATCTTATATTCTCTATCCAAAGAGATATATGTGATTTCCCCAGAGACATTCTCTGCCTTATCAACAATAGGGATTATTGTCTTTGTAGTTAAAAAATATGGCGCCTCTATTGGAGAGTTTGCTGATAAACTCAATGAGGTAAGAACCATAAACCTTATTTCCCCATTTTAGACTAGCAGAAACATCAAGGCCATCTAGTGATAATTTTTATATGAGGGTTAGAGGAAGAACATAGAAATGAATCTAATTATAATGAGTACAATCGTAAGTGTCAGTATTACTAATTTTAGATAAATTTTCTTAAATCTACGAAACCTTTCTACTTTCCCATAGCTTTATTTATTCAACAAGATATTGCATAGCTATTATGGGTAATTCTTTTCAAGGATTTGTGCATTTCTCCCTGTATATGTTTCTTAGTGTTTTCACAAATAAGAAATACAACTTTGAGGAAGCATAAAATGAATGTTTTTATTACCTTTGGTGTTTTCACTGATCTATCTTATTGAAATCATAATTGCAGCAAAAAATTGCCCAACTAGAAGAGGTGAAGCAAGCCTCCATCAAACAAATCCAGGATGTGATTGATATGGAGAAGTCACAGCAGGCACTGTGTCAGAAGCGCCATTACCTTTTTGATGTCCAGAGGGTAGGTTTCAGAAGTTTCTAAAGAGAATGAAATTACTCATTTGTGTGCATTTAAAAAAAAGAAATTTAAAATCTTTTATGAGGAATGGTTAAGTAGATTGAACATATTTTATTTAGAAAAGAGAAGATTTGGGCAATTACAGCTAGTTAGATATTTAAGAACTGTCAAGTGAAAAAGTAATTGGAATTATTCTAAAATTTAGGAATAGTAAAAGTTGTAAAAAAAAAAAAAACATTTTGGACCCACACAAAAGGAAAATAGTCATTAAATTATCTAGCTCATTAAAAAATGGCACGTACTAAGAAAAGCCATAGGTAAAAATACATACTGTGTATTTCACACACACTTGCTGTAAGAATATCTTAACATATTTGCTATAAGAAAATCTTACACTGTACATTCCAAATTTACAAAGCAAATTCAGATAGCAGTAGAGCCTATTACTATGGTCAGAGTATAATTAGAGTTTAAAGTATTTAGTTTCCAAAACAATCTTTAGGAACATGTTCAAGTATTTTGTTATTACTGTGTTTACTTTGAGTCTAGTACTTTATGACTAATATTTTTAAGTGAGATACTCTTTTTTGAGACAGAGTCTCACTTTGTTGCCCAGGCTAGAGTGAGTGCCATGGCGTCAACCTAGCTCACAGCAACTTCAAACTCCTGGGCTCAAGCAATCCTACTGCCTCAGCCTACCAAGTAGCTGGGACTACAGGCATGCGCCACCATGCCCGGCTAATTTTTTCTATATATATTAGTTGGCCAGTTAATTTCTTTCTATTTATAGTAGAGACGGGGTGTCGCTCTTGCTCAGGCTGGTTTTGAACTTGAGCAATCCGCCCACCTTCGGACTCCCAGAGAGCTAGGATTACAAGTGTGAGCCACCTCGCCCGGCCTAAGTGAGATACTCTTATTTTGAAATTTTATATTAAAGCACCTGTGAAATGAAAAATGAGATGCTAAGATAGAGTAAATAACTGAAATATTAAGGATCTGTGTCAGTATTTCTCAGTGT
The DNA here is from genome assembly GCA_008750895.1 of Mirza zaza. Lineage (NCBI taxonomy): Eukaryota > Metazoa > Chordata > Mammalia > Primates > Cheirogaleidae > Mirza > Mirza zaza. The sequence goes on from VSMD01014581.1 coordinate 111,027, forward strand.
GGTCTCAGTACCACATGCATCATAGCTATCTTTGGTGTAGTTTTTTGTTCCCATTCCAAAATCTGTGGAATCAGAACCTCTATTAGGGGCTATCCAAGAGTCTACATTCTTTTAAACAGGATCACTAAAGACTCCTTTTTCTTTTTCTTTCTTTTTTTTTGAAACAGAGTCTTACTCTATTGCCCAGGCTAGAGTGCCACGGCGTCAGCCTAGCTTACAGCAACCTCAGACTCCTGAGCTCAAGTGATCCTCCTGCCTTAGCCTCCCAAATAGCTGGGCCTACAAGCATGCTCCACCATACGCGGCTAGTTTTTTATGTGTGTTTAGTTGTCAAGCTAATTTCTTTCTATTTTTTTTCTAGTAGAGACGGGATCTCCCTCTTGCTCAGGCTGGTCTCGAACTCCTGAGCTCAAACAATCCTCCTGCCTCAGCCTCCCAGAGTGCTCAGGTTACAGGCGTGAGCCACTGTGCCCAGCCTAAGACTCTTAAACACATGGATATTTGAAAATCTCAGAAAATGTTAAAGCCTCTTTCCTTGCATGTTTAGGTTACAATTGGAAAACACGTCCTACTTCATGCATACTATGTATACACACCTGTGAGCGCACACACATAAATTTTGACTTTCTTTTTTTTTTTTTAACCAAATTGGAGATGTAGCTTTTTCATAAGAGTCAAATGATAGTCATTTCGGTTTTTATTTATAAAATATTTACTTAATAGGTACTTATTGAGTTCTTCCTATATGAATACTCTGGCCAAGGCAGGGTACTGGAAATATGACACAGAACAAAGGAAAGCTTCTTCCTTCATGGAGTCTATTTTCTAACCCTGTGTTGGGAGGTCAGAAAATAAATAATTGAACAGAAGTGAATGACAGAAGGTAATAAATGGTAGAACAATAAACTAATACTAAAGAAAAAGATTATAGGAGGACAGATTTATTATTTTTATAGGGCAGTCAAGAAATACTTCTAATGTGCTATTTGAGCAAAGACCTACAAGAACTAATGGTGTAAGATACGTGGCTTTCTGGGGAAATAAGTTCCAGGCAGAAGGAAAAATAATTGCAAGTGCCCTAAACCTGGAGGTTTGTATGATCTAGGAAAACTAAGAAGGCCAACAGAGCTGAAGTACAATGGATGAGAGTGAATAGAAGGAAGGGAGGTAGAGGTGGCCAGGGGCTAGAATATGTAAAGTTTTAGATTTCTGTAAAGATTTTGACTTATACTCTGAAAGAGAGAGAAAGCCACTGTAAGCTTTTAAGCAGAGAAGTGATAATCTCACTTATATTTTGAAGGATGTCTTTGACTGCCTTGTTGCAGATCCCTTCAATTTTGTATGAATTAGCTGAGATGCCTGTGGGTGGCCAAGTAGAAATATTTGAGAGCATGGGCTTTGTAGCCTTATAGGCTGTATGCAGATCTCGGCTTCACAATTTATTAGCTCTGTAACTTTGGGCACGTTTCTTTACTTCTGTCTCAGTTTCACCACTGTTAAATGGGTATAAAATAATAATAACTATTCCATGGTGTGGTTATAAGATTTAACTGAACGTAAACACAAGAGTGTTTTGAATATAGTAGGTACTCAACAACGTTAGCTATTATTTGATCCATCAAATATTCACCCATAAGTGCAAAGACAAACATACAAAGTATGCAACATTGGTAGTAGAAAAAATTGGAAACAGCCTAATATATTAATAGAGCTTGATTAATGAATTAAGAAATACCGATATAGTGGAATCCAGTGTAACTTGTAAAATTGAGGTGGGTTTGCATGTTATAATTAAAAGTTATGTATGTGTGTGCATATACTTATATTTTGTTTGTTAAATATTTCTGGGAAGGAATACAAGAAATACAGAAAGATAGTGGGGGGGCAGAGACAGGCTGAGGGAGATTTATTTTTTGCTGCATTATGTTTTTAAGTATATTTTTACTATTAATATATGCTGTTATGATTTTTTACAATGTGTACATTACCTATTTATGTTAAATAAAAGAACTTCACATAAAATACAAGAGAGTGGTGGGGCATTCAAAGCAAGAAGTATTCCTTCAAGTATGCAAACAATATCCACCATTTCTTATTTTTGCCCCAGAATAACATTGCTATGGCCTTGGAGGTTACTTACCGGGAACGGCTACATAGAGTATATAAGGAGGTAAAGAATCGCCTGGACTATCATATTTCTGTGCAAAATATGATGCGTCGAAAGGAACAAGAGCACATGATAAACTGGGTGGAGAAGCAAGTGATGCAGAGCATCTCTGCACAGCAGGTACACAATGTTTTATAGCTTCTGAAGTTGTACTGGTATCTCTGACAAGTATCTGCTGATGTTTTATTAAGGTAGGAATAACTGGCAAGCAATCTTTTTTTTTTTTTTTTTGAGACAGAGTCTCACTTTGTTGCCCAGGCTAGAGTGAGTGCCGTGGCATCAGCCTACCTCACAGCAACCTCAAACTCCTGGGTTCAAGCAATCCTACTGCCTCAGCCTCCCAAGTAGCTGGGACTACAGGCATGCGCCACCATGCCTGGCTAATTTTTTCTATATATATTAGTTGGCAAATTAATTTCTCTCTATTTATAGTAGAGATGGGGTCTTGCTCTTGCTCAGGCTGGTTTCGAACTCCTGACCTCGAGCAATCTGCCCGCCTCAGCCTCCCATAGTGCTGGGATTACAGGTGTGAGCCACCGCGCCCAGCCAGTCTTTAGCCTACAAACAGCAGTGTGACCCTGGTTTGTTTTTCTGGATAATGATGATCCAGAAGATATTACACAATTGCCATGACAGCTTTCCTCAAAGTTTGGTTACCAAAGGGGCTTTCACCCCATAAAGTCAAAAATACCGATTGTTGAAAACACTGGTTGTAGCAGGCCTGTATTGAAGTTCCATCATTTGGGTAACATTAGCCGACATATTAACTTTTCTGTAAAATAGAGATTGGGCAAGACTATTCTAAACCCCTTCCATTTCTTAACTCCATGATTTCCATTCCATTTCCTCTTCTTAAGACATTTTTTTTCCCCAGATATATAGCATATTTAGGCATTTCTGGTCATTTTCTGGCTAACCTACATAGGATTAGAAAAATGGGATCTATCAAAGTTTGGTGGATTGTTCTTATTTTTTTTATTGTCTTCTACATTAAAGTAATGTACATATTTATTTAACCACTTCGGTATGAGTGTCTACTACAGTTGACAGCCACAGATGAACGCGCACAGCCGAGCGTTGACTTTAGCCAACAGCGTGATATGACTTTTCTAATTTTTCATTCATTGAAATAAAATTGTGAACATTTAAAAATAACGTAATAAAAACATACATGTATATGTTACCTATGCTGATTTACATTACAAATAAAGCTGCCTATAAAGTAAAACAGGCTTTCAGTGCTTTAAAGCTTTCCTCATCACACAAGAGCAAAACAAATTCTTCATCAATGCACAGCACAAACTGTCTTGTGGACTATGAGTGCTGGCTGTGGGCAAGGTTTCACGGCCCGTGAGCGCCATACCGAAGTGGTTAAGAAACTCAGAAAATATAGAAAAGAGACTAAAAATTACATGAATTCTTTCTTAACATTGCTATGTTACTAATATTTGTTGGGTTGGTCTTTTTCAAACAGCTGTTAGCTGTACAAGCCAACATCACTGGCAGATGGTCATAGGAGTATCTGTTCACAAATCCTATATAGGTTTTATTCGTAAAAGCTGTGTGCCAGGCTTGGATTTGCTTAAAACAGATTGTATCTGTTATGTCTTCTAATATTAAGCCAGTAATCACCTTGAGGTTCTGGTCTGATAGGGTGTGTTCTTTAGAATTATGGTGTTTATACCCTTCCATGTTTTCGGAAGATCTAACCAGATTTCTCTTTCCTTATCACAGGAAAAGGAGGCAATTGCCAAGTGCATTGCAGATCTAAAGCTGCTTGCAAAGAAGGCTAAAGCACAGCCAGTTCTGTAAATGTATCTTTCCCAGTTGAGACAGTGAGAAGCAGTTGACTAAGTGGAGACTAGTCTATGTGACAAAATCTTTCCACATTGCTGTCTACTGAAGTTACAGTTTACCTTTGGTAAAAATTAAAATTTGAGTTTCATATAGAGAAAGAACTAAATCTATTGGCCAGTTAGATGTTTCTCATCTTTCTTATTCTGCATTTGTGCTTGTTACATGATCACTTTTGAATAAGAGGTTTGCTTTTGTTAAAATTTGCTGCCTGACTAAAGATTACCAAGTTACAGTTTAAATTTGTAAATAATTCTATCATCTTGCAATAAAGTGACAATTGAAACAAGGTTTTTTGAGTTGCATAATTTTCTGAAATATTTCAGCATTTTTCATATGGGTATAAAGATGTCATTTAATATCATGTTTATGAGACTATTCAGTGGGAAGCTATTTTTAGCTAACTAATATGATAGGTTATGGGAAATTTAAGTTTTTCAATACTCTTAAAATAATTAAAGGAAATACTGTATATCAAATCATATCATTGACTTTATTATTTTAGCTGTATGCCTGTAGAAAATATGGACTCAGTGTGTCATAAAATTACTCTTAAGAATCCAACAGACAACTCTAAAAAACACAGAAAATAACCAGTATTAGCAAGCATGTAGAAAAGTTGAAACTCTTGTGCACTGTTGGTAAAAATATGAAATGGTACAGCTACCATAGAAAACAGTGTGGCAGTTCCTCGAAAAATTTAAAATAGAAATACCATGATCCAGCAATTCCACTTCTGGCTATATACTCAAAAGAATCGAAAGCAGGTCTTGAGTTATTTGGATACCATGTTCATAGCAACATTATTCATAATAGCTAAAACATGGAAGGAACTCAAGCATCTGTCAGTGGATGCATGGATAAGCAAAATGTTGTATATCCATACAATGGAATATTATTCCACCTTTAAAAGGAAGGAGATTTTGACACTTGCTACAATATAGATGAACCTTGAGGACATTATGCCAAATTAAATAAGCCAGTCACAAAAAGAGAATATTATGTGATTCCCCTTGAGTGAGGTACTTACAGTCAAAATCATAGAGAAACTTGAATGGCTGCCGAGGAAGAGGGAAACGGGAACTATTGTTTAATGGGAGTAGTTTCAGTTTTACAAAATGAGTTATGGAGGCAGATAGTGGTGATTGCACATTTTGAATGTATTTAATACCACTGAAATGTACACTTAAAAATAGTTAAAATGATAAATTTTGTTATGTGTACTTTACCACAACATATTGAAGTAAAATAATCCAGTAGATAAATCAGAATATTCTTCCCTTCATAGGTTTGTCTGTATTTAATTCTATGAAAGTATGTATCTTATGGGTAATTGCTATTTTCATTGAATTTCTAAGATACATAATCATTTGATTCAATATTTACTGATTGCTAATGTACTAATCTAAAGTAGAAATCAGATTGACATCTTTGTTGTTACTTCAAGAGACTCTGATCGGGTCAACAGAGACAATTCGAATTATTTAACAAAGAATTACAGAACAGTCTGGGCATGGTGGTTCACTCATGCCTGTAATTCTAAGACTGGGAGGCCTAGGCAAGAGGATCGTTTGAGCTCAGGAGTTCGAGACCAGCCTGAGCAAGAGCAAGACCCTGTCTCTACCAAAAAAACAGAAAGAAATTAGCTGGACAACTAAAAGTATATATATATAAAATTAGCCGGGCATGGTGGCGCATGTCTGTAGTCCCAAGCTACTTGGGAGGCTGAGGCAGAGTGATTACTTGAGCCCAGGAGTTTGAGGTTGCTGTGAGCTAGGCTGATGCCACGGCACTCTAGCCCTGGCAACAGAGTGAGACTCTGTCTCAAAAGAAAAGAATTACAGAACTGTGTGTGCTAGGCAACATACTTCACTGGTCATAGATAAAAGTCCCTTCCTCAAAAAGTTATCTACTATGAAGATAATATGTCATACAGACTTTAGCATAGGGTGCTTTGATAGTATGGCAAGCACCATTTTACATAGTCTCACCAGCTTCATCATTTCCCTATATACCAGTCAGATCAGGGTTCAATCAGAAGCAGGACAGCTAGAATATGTGTATATATAAGGAATTGGACTTTACACTACTGTGGAAGCTAATTAGGCAGTCTGTAAGGCTGTTATCTTTCTTTGTTGCTGGAACTTGAAGCCCACAGAGCTGGTATTTAAGAAAAGAAGATGGATAGAAAGTGGAAAACAGTAGGAACAATTGGAAATCACAAGTACTGACTGAAAGCCATGTCAGTTTTTATTATGTGTGACCTTTACAGTGTGGTTGTCCTGTATACCCCAGGTCCTTCATCACAAACACTGGGTCCAAAGGTTAGAGAAACAATGATCAGGGAAAGGATGGGAAGTTGCCCAGCTACAACTGTGAGTCAACACAACAGCATGTATGAGCTACAAAAGAGCTGCTGCTTCACATTCACCCTCCAGATCTTATTCAAGAATCTCTTGTGGCTCACCCTAACCAGAATATTCAGGGAAGAGAATTCTGAAAAATGTAGTTCAGCCTAATCAAGTTGATGCAAACCACTACAATAACTATCCTATCAATAAATGTTAACCTAAATGAATAATCCTTAAAAATTCCACTTCCAGGAAGTCAAAACATCCAATAAAACACAGAGCAGAAAGGTGACAGGTCAGAAAGGGAATGGTGTCTGAGCTGGCATTTGGAAGAGGAAGTTAGCCAAAAGAGTATCATCGGGACATTAGAGTAGAAAATGGGGCAACATTGTGATGATTATAGGGAAGATGTAGGAGAGCGTGACATTTTAAAAACTTTCAAGAACTTTAAGAGTGAAATATATGTAAAAGTTACATTAGAGTTCTTAAGTACTGTGCTTAGAAGTTGGATTTTGTTCTAAGGACAGAGAGCAGCCCTCAAAAGGTTTTGAACAGAGGAATGACTAGATTTTTGTTTCAGAAAAATCACTAGCAACAATACAGAGGATGGTTTAGAGAGGCAAAGCTAGTTAGACTATTGGATCATTCTAGCTAAACGACACCGAAGGCTTTGGCAGTACAGATGGAAAGGAAGGAGCTGATTAGAAATGGGCAACATAAGTAGGACTTGACTAGGGAGAATGTGGAAGAAGTTAAGAGTCAGATTTCTTGCTTGAGAGAGTAGAAAAGAGAGGTATAATACTATTGTTAAGATTTGTAATACAGGAGGAAAGGAAGGAACTGATTAGAAATGGGCAACATAAGTAGGACTTGACTAGGGAGAATGTGGAAGAAGTTAAGAGTCAGATTTCTTGCTTGAGAGAGTAGAAAAGAGAGGTATAATACTATTGTTAAGATTTGTAATACAGGAGGAACTGTTTCCAGAAATAATAGGGCTAAAGTATAGAGCCATAAAAGAATATCAAAGTTTGAGGAATAGCAAAGAAAATGGGAAGATAGCAAAGGAGAGAATGCCAGTTATTGGAGGAAAACCAGGAGATAGTGTCCTAAAATTGAGAGAGTGAAGAGTTTGGTGTAGAAAGAGTCAACAGTAACCAATTTTTCAGGGAAATTAAGAGAAGGACTGAAAGTGCCAATTAGAGTTAATAGCTTGGAGGTCTTAGATGCCCTCAAAGTAGTAATTTTGGTTAAATGATAGGGACAGAACAGAGATTAACAGACAATGTAGAATAATTTTCAGAACATTACTTACCTCAGTAGCTAGAGGGAGCCAAAGATCAGCTCACGGGAATGTTTTATGATGAGAAAGGCTTGAATGAAGAAAAAGTCATGCCAAGGTTATGGAGTGGTAGTAAAAAGCAAAAAAAAAAAAAGTCAATAGAAGGAAGAAGAGGATGAAAAAGATAACAAAGGGTGACAGACATAATAAAATCCCTTATTGAGAGAATGATATTCAGATGACAGAAATTAACATTCAACAGAAGAGAAACTTCTTCATTGAAACTGAAAGTTGAGGATGGATTGTGAAAGAATGAAGACTTTCAATGGGGGAAACAAGAAGCTCATTCAACAGTCACTTATAAAAAGCATACCATGGGTCAGGCACTGCTAGAAACTAGAGTAAGACAATAATGATATGTCTAGCTTATAGTCTAGCAATCTAGACATTGAATAATATGTTAAAACTATGGGGTGATGGGGGCACTTAATCTGCTATAGGAGATCATGAAAGGCCTTCTGAAACAAATTCTACTTCAATTGATACCTGAAGGATAGATCATAAAACAGAAAGAACACCTTCTGCAAAGCCCCTGAGTGAGGTAGGAAAGAGGATGGCACTTTGAAAAATAACCCTAAAATGACTGGAGCACAGAAAAGCAGGAGATAATGGAGAAGTGGATTGTCCAGATTATGTACCTTTTTGGCCATATTATTATACAATTTTATGTTCTTTAAAAGAATAGAAAGTTGGCCGGGCGTGGTGGCTCAAGCCTGTAATCCTAGCTCTCTGGGAGGCCGAGGTGGGCGGATCGTTTGAGCTCAGGAGTTCGAGACCAGCCTGAGCAAGAGCGAGACCCCATCTCTACTATAAATAGAAAGAAATTAATTAGCCAACTAATATATATAGAAAAAATTCGCCGGGCATGGTGCACATGCCTGTAGTCCCAGCTACTTGGGAGGCTGAGGCAACAGGATTGCTTGAGCCCAGGAGTTTGAGGTTGCTGTGAGCTAGGCTGACACCATGGCACTCACTCTAGCCTGGGCAATAAAGTGAGACTCTGTCTCAAAAAAAAAAAAAAAAAAAACTTCAACCAGAGGAAATGGTAGATAACATCAAAACAGTGGTCAGCAAACTTTTTCACTATCGGACCAGAGAGTAATAGTCCAGACTCTAAGGGCCACATACAGTCTCTGCTGCATCTTTATGTTTTGTTGTGGTTTCTTTTTATAACTCTTTGACAGTAGAAGCCAAAAAGGGGCAGGTAGTGGGAACATTCAGCAGAGGATATCAAAGTAGTCTACTAGGGAGAAGCTGACTGGCAGTGGCTTGAGAGAGAATGGCCATAATGAGAGAGAGGAGACTGGATGTAAGATTTTAGACTTTGAATTGACAAGGGGGTTGGGGGAGCGGCAGGGGTTGCAATTGAGGAAAGCATGTAAATTATCTCCTGGGTTTCTGGCTTGTATGGCACTGTTAATTAAGATAGAGACTAGATGAGAAGAAGCACATTTCAAGGGAGAACTGCATTCAGTTTTATTATTGAATATAAGTTGACAATTAGATGGCTGTGTGGCAACATGTAGGAAATTATGGCTAGAAACATAAATTAAGGCATCAATAACTTACAGATAGTAAGTTATGTCCAGGGAATGGGTGAAATAACAGGAAAATAGTGACAAGTAAGAAGAAGGCTGTCTCAGATAGGTTACATGGAGGAAATCAAGCAGGCATCCTGGTGAGACCTTGAAGCAGAGAACCATGATAAGACATGTCCAAGCCTCTAACCCACAGAAGCCATAAGATGATAAATGTATATTGTTTTAAGCCTCTAAATGTGTGATAATTTGTTATGCAGCAACAGAAAACTAGTACAGCAAGAATCCCTACCATCTCCATCTGTGGCATAGATTTTTTCCTAGTTCACCTACTAAGGATCCCTTTTCAGAAGGTATGATCCAAATTTCCACCTTTGTGCAAGCTTTAGACTTTGTTTTCTGACCTTGCACATGTGACCTTTAAACCCAACCTCCAGGTCACCAAAAATTGGTGACTATACCCAGAGCAAACACTAACTTCAGGTTCAAGTTCACTCAACTTTATTTCTGAGCTTTGAGGATTTTCCACATCTACATCAGCCATACATTTTTAAATTATGGCGTTTAAAATATTTTATCCTTGGCCAGGCGTGGTGGCTCACGCCTATAATCCTAGCACTCTGGGAGGCCGAGGCGGGCGGATTGCTCGAGGTCAGGAGTTCGAAATCAGCCTGAGCAAGAGAGAGACCCTGTCTCTACTATAAATAGAAAGAAATTAATTGACCAACTAATATATATAGGAAAAGTTATCCGGGCATGGTGGTGCATGCCTGTAGTCCCAGCAACTCAGGAGGCTGAGGCAGCAGGATTGTTTGAGCCCGGGAGTTTGAGGTTGCTGTGAGCTAGGCTGACGCCATGGCACTCACTCTAGCCTGGGCAACAAAGCGAGACTCTGTCTCAAAAAATAAAATAAAACATTTTATCCAATAATTTGTTGATGTTTTTAATGAGAGAATTTCTTTAAATACCTAGTCTGTATGCCTGGGAATTTCCATTCCCTCTTCAGCCCATTGAAGTTTAATTTCCTCCCACTACCGCACTGCAAGCTGCTGTAGCAAAATAGATTATTATCTATTAATTTCCAAATCCAGTCAACTCTTTCCAGTCCTCATCCTACTTGGCCTCTCTCAGCAGCATTTGGCACTGCTGTCCACATCTTTTCCTTCCTTCCTTTCCTCCCCTGGCTTCTAACAGCATATGCTTATGCTATTTCTGCCATGACTGTTTCTTCTCCATTTCTCTAGCTGACTCTACTTTTTTGCCTCCCTCTAAAATATTGGTGTTCCTCAGAACTCTCTCCTAGGAATTGTATTCTTATTCTGCATACTGTATCTGGATGATCTTGTGCATTCCCATAGTTTCCGTTATCACTTGTATGCTGCTGACTTCCTAATCTATATATCAAATAGTATTTGGAAGGATAGGTTAGGTTAAGTGACATAAGAAACTATCCCAAAATCTCAGCAGCTTAACATAGAAAAATTTGGTTTTTGCTCATATAGAGTCCACTGCAGGGCCAGGTGACTCCAGAAAAATTAAACTGTCCTCCATATGATGACTCAGCGATCCAGCTATAGAGCTTTCAATCTCACCTTCTCTTCACAAAATCTCCACAATTGCCCTGAGCGGGGAAGAGGCAGAGGAAGTCTTGCATCAGCAATTAAATGCTTTGACTGAAAGGGACATGCATCACTTCATTCACAGTCCGTGGGCCAGAACTTGTCACATGGCATTGCCCAACCACAAGGGAGGCTGGACACCAGAAGGAAAGGAAGGCTGGTTATTGGTGAGAACTAGCACTGTCTATTATAGAATCTATTATAGATCTCTTCCAAGAGCCCCAGATCTGTGCACGCAACTACCCTCTCAACATCTAGAGCCTGAATGTTCCACAAGCACCCTAAACCCAATGTGTACAAAATTAAATTCATTACTTATCTCCTATACCCCCTTCTTTAATATCCTTGATATTAGTTAATGGAGACAATGCAGAAAACTGGTAGTTACCCGGACCCGTTTTCTTTCCCTTTCCTTGCTCTCACACCTAATAAATGACTAGATTCATCACCTATTTGCTCTACTTCTTCTTCCCCATGGCCATTGTCTCTGTCCAGATCATCCGAGTTGCTCACCCGGCACTCTGCAATACCAAAGGACTCTTCACCCACTGTCTGGCACCTCACCAGACACCCACACCCACACACTCTATTGCCTAAACCCAAACGTGATTGTGTTACTCCTCCAGCAGTCTTTCCATTGCCTGTAAGATAAAGTTTGTTTAGGACCCACCGTTATCTGGTCTCACCCTTCCTCTCCAGCTTGTCTTCTTCCATTCCCCACCCTCACTTCCTCCTCATTCCCCACAGCACCACATATGGTACAATACTTGCATTTCCCTACGCGTGACCAGCATGACAAAGCATGGCTTTGCTCACACTGTCACTCTGCCTGTAATATGTTTCCTCCCTCCGCCCAGAAAATGTGATTCATCTTTCAAGACACAACTCAAACATCATCTCAAACATCATAAGGCTTTTCTTGACACATACCCTCCTTCCTTATTGTGTAGCTCAAACTCTTTCTCTTTTAGGTCCCCCCACCCAACCCTGTAGGGATGTCTCACATAGTATCTACAACATTTCGTTATGCTTATTTATGTGCCTGGACAGCCTGGAACATGGTTTTGTAGATGAATGAAGACATCCATCTCTCTACAAAACTGCAAAAATTCCTCAAGCCAAGGACCATGTCTCACTCATCGTTGTTTCTCCACCGCTTAGCGGTGTTTGAGCCATATTAGGTGCTCAATAAATGTCTGATTAATTAATTAATCAATCCTCCCAGTAAGTCTTGAACTACTGCTGTTTCATTTCCTGGCCCCTCTTTCTCCTTCTTGTCCTTTGGTGAGATCTTTGATCATGGTCTGACTTTTTATCCTCCTTCGGTTTTGCTCCTAAATATCTCTCAAATCCATTGACATGTTTTCATCTCTCTGCTGCTACCATCCTAGTTCAAGTTACAATTACTCCTCAACTGGATCACTGTAGTAATCTTTTTTTTCTTTTTTTATTCTTTAAAATTATTAAAATGCTAATCTTCTTGTATCGTTCCAATTTTAGTATATGTGCTTCCCAAGTGAGCACATGGATCACTGCAGTAATCTCTCAACTGGTCTATTATATCTATTCTGGCTGTCTTCCAATCTGTTCTCTCTGCTCCGGTTTTAGTGATTGTTCCAGATGAAGATCTGATCATGTTGCCCTTGTTTAAATACGTTTAGTATAGATACACCCACTTCTCTTACAATAAAGACAAAAGTTCTGAGAGACGGGCGCCTTCCTGCCTCTTCAACCTCATCCTCAAAATGTTCTAACCTCTACCTACACCCCCGTGTCACCTCACATGGAAGTGAGATGAGGTGAGCTCCACCACTTCCTTGCTCCACCACCTTCCTAACCTTTTTTTCCCTTCTGGTGCAGGACTTTTGGACATTCTGTTCCTCTGAACTTTCCCGCCCTCTTGATCTAATGGAACTCCAGCTCACACTTCAGCCTAAGTGTCTTCCTCCAGGAAGGCTTCCCTGGTGCCCTTCCCCTGGGTTGTAGGCATACACGGCACTGGGTTGCACTCCTTCACGGCACAAGTAGTAGCCACAACTTACCGCTTCTTCGCTTGGGAACAGCCTCCTTTACTAGTCTGAAGGCTCCACGAAGACAGGAAAAGGAAATTTTTGTTCATCATAATATCCTCAAAGCTTTGAATAGTACATGACACATAGTAAATGTTCAATAAATGTTTTTGGAGTGAATGAACAAAAAAAAAATGAATTCTTTCAGCCACTGAGGATCAAAAACTTGAAGTTAATCATCGACTCTCTCTGCTGTTTTATTCCCCATATCCAGGTCCCAAGTCGTATATTCTCCAATCTTATCACACCCGTGGCTTCCTTCCCATTCCTGCCTCCCACACACTTACTAAATGATACCCAGAATATCATGATACCCCTAGCTTATTTCCTTGTCTTTTTCTTTACCCCAAATTTATCTTATATGGTATTGTATAGTCTCTCTTAAAGGCCCTGTTTATGGTGTTATGTTCCCATCAAAAATATTTAGTGGGACACAGCTGCCCTCTACCCAGGGCAACAGAGCAAGACTCTGTCTCAAAAAAAAAAAAAAAAAAAAAATAGAAAATCAGTGGTTTCTTCTTTTCTTAATACTTTAAATATATATTTTGCTTGGATTTAAAGCCCTCTGCCATCTGGCTGTAATCCATCTATGTAACTATTTTCCACCTCCTACCCTCTCCAAATGCCCCACTCTTGAATGATGCTGATATCCCAGAAATGCATCTCTTGAATCCCAGCAACCAATCCTGGGCCTAGGACACCCTTTCTCATAGTCCACTCTTCTCCTTCCATCCAAAGCCTAACCATGCCACAGCTCGAGGTTCACCTGCAAGCGGCCTGGCCTGATTCCTCCAGCCCCACCAGCTCTCCCCTCTTCCATTCCTGTGCGTTACTCTTCCCTTGGCCTGAAACCCTCTTCCCCAGGCTGTCTGCCTGGTTAGTGCCTTCTCTTCCTCGGGTTTTCAGGGTAAATGTCCTCTCCTTGGAGAAGCCTTCTCCCATCATCCACCTGATCTAATGACATTCTCCCATTATTTACTCTCTACCTAGCACTCTGTTTCTTTCCTTCATGGCCCTTAATACAACGTGCTATTGATCTATCATTTACCTATTTTTCATTTCTCTTCTCAATTACATGATAGGCTCCATAAGGCAAGGAACTTTTCTGTTATGCTCTCTGAAAAACCCACGGTATCTAGCCCATGGTATGGTCCATAGCATTTATTTTATACATATATTTATTAATATTGTTTTATAAATAGCTATGTATAAATAAATGATTCACCTTCCCTTTGAAGGGAACCCAACACTCTTAATACACTTGAAGTCTGCGTGGCCAGTACTTGACTCTTAACATTGTTGGCTCTTTAATTTTATCATTCTCATCTCCCTAGTTAGAATAGATGAGATTATCAGATTCTTGATGACAATGATAATGTCACATTGCTGTGACTTCCACAACATCTGGCAGGGTAGTTAAAGTAAATACTCAGTAAATATATATATATATATATATGTTTTGAGACAGAGTCTCACTTTGTTGCCCAGGCTAGAGTGAGTGCCATGGCGTCAACCTAGCTCACAGCAACCTCAGTCTCCTGGGCTCAAGCAATCCTGCTGCCTCAGTCTCCCGAGTAGCTGGGACTACAAGTATGCACCACCATGCCTGGCTAATTTTTTCTATATGTATTAGTTGGCCAATTAATTTTTATCTATTTATAGTAGAGACGGGGGTCTTGCTCTTGCTCAGGCTGGTTTCAAACTCCTGACCTCGAACAATCCACCCGCCTCAGCCTCCCAGAGTGCTAGGATTACAGGCGTGAGCCACCACACCCAGCCTCAGTAAATATTTAATTAGAAATAAACTTGTCTTATTCCCTTATGTTCTGGTGCTCATGTGTCAAGAGATACAAAAGGAGTTCTCTCTGCTTATAGGATTAAAAAAAATTGTCATGCTGACCTCAAAGAGGAAGTCTTGGGCTTGGACAAGAACTTTGCGACACACAGTTTGGTAGTGGCAGTGGCAGAGGCAGAAACTTTTATTTCATCATTTCTGAAAAATAAGAGTAGTAACAGAAGCAAGTGAAATGTTTGGTCTTGGACAATTGCGCCTTGTTGCCAGAATTTTTCTTCAAAGGTAAATGAATTTACCATATGCTTTTACTCTAAATGAAATAATCATTCACCAAAAGAAAATGTCATCTAAGTGTTAGAGGTTTCTATCATCTTTTGTCTTTTTATTTGGTGGGGGAAGTGTTGTGTTTAAATGGTTCTATTTAGTTGATGGATCTTATGGCAATCAGTAGGATTCTCCAGTGCCAGATGAAATGTGAAAATGTATATATAGCACTGTTTCTATTTTAATTTATGCTTCTGTCAAATGTTTGGA
Source organism: Mirza zaza (assembly GCA_008750895.1). NCBI lineage: Eukaryota > Metazoa > Chordata > Mammalia > Primates > Cheirogaleidae > Mirza > Mirza zaza. The sequence continues at coordinate 126,293 of VSMD01014581.1, forward strand.
TTGTTATTCTCAAAGGGAAATGTGTTTCCTGCTTTTCTTGGCCTGGACTTTTGAGTAGCTATTTCCCTGTGGCATTGTGTGAAGATTTTGTCTTTTAGGGTGGAGCAGCCTAACTTTTTAAAGGTGGCTATGGTAACATTTTTGTAAATTCAGAACTACTGACATGAAGGTCAGGATTTTACAGAAACCTACAATCATATCCTCTTCCACCTCTCCAATGGTAAGGTCTAGTGTAAGTTCATATTCAGTGTAGTACCAACGCATATTTCAATATTTTAAAAATATCATTAAAATATCAATATTTTATGGTATTCTGCAAAGAGCACCATTGACTTACAAATTAGAAAAGAAGCCACCTTGGTGTCTGGAGACCAAGCCACCTTGGTCAAAAAAAGCCACCTCAGTGTCAGGAGAAACCTACAAATATAAAAAAAAAGAAAAAAAGAAAAGGAGCAAAATGGGCTAGAAAAATTATTACCACGCTGACTCTGCTGAAGACTGTGGGCTTCTAGTCTCATGGCTCAGACTTCTCACCGAATTTTCCTGTTAGCACCTTTCTTCTGATCCTGCATTGCATCATCTAAAAATGTTTGGTCACTCATAAGGTACTTAACAGTGCTGCCGTTGCTGCTATTGTAACCTGTACATGGCAACGAAGTATTTTTCTCACATATAAAGAACGGTCTTATATAAAGAACTGTCTCAACTAGCTTGTTTTAAAAAAATGCATGGAAGTATGACTAAAAGGAAAGACACTAAAATATTAACAATGAATAGTAGGAGTTTGGGTGATTTTGCTTTTCTACCCTTAGATGCTTTATACTTTTTGGTTTAAAAATTAATAAAAGAGGGAAAAGACAGAAGGCTTAACATAACAAGTAGAGCCATAGGCTAGGCAAGGACACTGGCATACTTGAAAAGACAATATGTGAACAGAAGTATCAGATGAAGCCTAGAGGAGGAAGTTGCAAGAGCAAGTTTGTCAACGTTTACGCAGCACTGCCAGGGAAGAATAAGTTTGTTGCATCAGACCTGGATGGCAGTCTATATCAAAATCATCCATCCATCTTCCCTCATTCCTCATTCAGTTCAGTGCCTAACAAGCAAAATTATGGTTTTAAATGGCATTCTTACATGTTCTGGAAGGTAGAATGCACTGGTGACGCCAACATGTTCCTTACGTTGTTTCAGTTTATACATCGGTCTCCTGTGAGTTGGTTGGTAGGAATCCGTTCTGAAACAGTCAATTCTTGGTGCCCTGATAAAATCAAATTTGTGTACCTGCAAACCTGAGGGCTGGCTGCTGAGCTGCAGTAACTACACCAGGTAAAAAGTCTGTGACCCTTGATGGTACTAGAACACCCACGACTTACCTCTCTCTCATTATTACTGTCCTTATATGACAGTCACAGTCTCAGTGTTGGCCCCTCAGCTGCCTCTCCTTTCCAAGCTTTCTCAATGGTACCTTTTTTATTCTCAGGGGAAGACAGCATGGGACAAACGAATTCTACGCCTAAACCCAACACTGGTGAGTTCAGGACAGGGACAATTACCTGCCTTACTGCTGAGTTAAAAGAACTAGAAATTGTCCTTAAGGGCTGTCATGGGACAGCACTGGCCAGTGCATTTCTGAAGTTGGAAGAGTCAGATTGTACTATGATGCAGAATTTAATACCAGGAGAAGTGAAAGGGGGAAGCAGAGAGAACTGCCTGGCCCTCCGTATCTGGATAAAGGGTCTCTGTGCTCGATATTAGACTAGCTGGGTAGTTTACCGGAATCTAGTTCACTTTTCTCACAGCTCTTTTATTTGTGGTGTAGGCATTGGGAAAACCGCCGTGGCTAGGCAATGTTAATAGCTGCCCTGCAAATAAATGAGCAAACCAAAAAAAGCAGCAGTTTCAAGGTCAAATTCCCAGGGACTTTGGGAAATACTTGTTCCGTTTCTCCCTAGCCTGGACATCTCTGCTTGGATCGCAGGAAGCGTATCTCTCCAGGGGTTCCTACTGAAATCTTTGAGGAGGGGGACACATGAGATGTGTTCAGTTATCAAAGGGCCTGGAGGCTCGTACTTCTTTTGTGTAGCCGATTGTTTTTAAAAGTTCCAGTTCTAATTTTCGTTTTTAAGGACTCAGGATCTAAGAAAAAAATGTTCTCCCCTTTTGTAGAGTTGCAGCCCCGTCATTAGTCTCCACTGGTTGCTTGGGTAGGGTGGGGCACCTGGGGACACTTGACCTGGAAGGATGTCATACACTAACTCATTTCATGTTCTCTCCTAGGCAGACGAGCGACCTCCACCACAGCAGCCCCAACGACCACCTCTGCACCCTCTCTCTTTAACAACCTTGCTGAGTAAATAAGCATTCTCCCATCCATTTCATTTTGTACCATGTGGTATTTGATTTTGTGTTGGCAACTTTGCCTTGGGGGCTTGGGCAGGGGAATCTGGGGAGAAGAGATTAGAAACGAGGGAAGAACTAAATCAGTTTTTGGTCTTAGAGTATGATTCTTAAGTAGGTGTTGCCCAAGCTCTCGGGGATCTATGAATCCCCTAAGCTTGTAGATAAAATTTGCTGGGTGGGGGCCTATGAACATTGTGTGTGCAGTAGGGGGATAGGGAGAGAGGCTACAGCTTTCATTAATTCCTCCAATGGATCTGAAACTCAAAAGCAAAAGGTTGAAAATCAGCAGATGAAAGTCCACTAACCAGTGCGAAAGCATTACAGGTGTTCATCCACAGGTGGGGAAGGTTATACTCTGGCCTTTAGGAAAGGCCTTCAAAAAGCCCACTAGTTCATCTTTGCCCTTTCTTTGCTGAAACAGCAGAGAACATTTAATCTTGGCCTTTTGTGCTGGGGTTCTACTGACACTGCTGCTGCTGGTGCTTGCCTTCCTTGTCATAAAGAGCTACAAAAAATGTAAGTGGTCTCCAAGGGATGGGACGGCCTTTCCTTCTCTGCCATTGGGAGGAGAGTGAGCTGTGAGTGAATAACGTGAGGGGGTGGGGGTGGGGTGTCCTGCTTAGCCCACCCTCTCTGCAGACTGGGGAATTGAATCCCTTCATTTCCCTTCCTCCCTGCCCTCCCTACCACCCTCCAGCACTTTCTCCCTGCCCCACCAATTCACCTAAGATTGAAGGGAGAGGTTCCGCTTTTCTCCAGGTGTCCTGGTGAGACTTATGTCTTTTTTCCTGGCACTTGTGGCAGGTTGCTCTGGTCCCCAGGCCCTGGAGCCTCACTCAGATCCTCCGGCCAAGGTAAGATGACCATGCTGTTTCGAGGACACCAGAGGGCTACTGCCATTGGGCTACTGCCTCTCTAGGCTAATGGTATTGCTTTCTGGACACTGAGCAAATGACTCTTTTGAAGAGTTCTTCTGATCTCTTTGGGTTTTCTCTGACCAAAACTTTCAGTTTGCGTCTAAAGACACACCTTTAGCGCCAAATTGAACTTACTTGTTCCTCCTTTTTCTCTCTCTGCAGCTTTCATCCATCCCAGAGGAGTCACTTACCTATGCCAGAATGACTTTCAAAACCTCAGAAGAAAAGGGCAATCACTTGACTAAAAACTGTTCTGCAGACTCGGACCTCACAGTCTACACTCAAATTAAAGCAGCACACTCACTCTGCCTTTCCGATGAGGCTTGAATCCAGTTCTCTGCATCTCAGCGTTATCTTCATACACCTTTTTCTTTTTTTTTTTTTTCCTTTAACAAATTTTGGACCACAGCCTGTGCGAAACTGCAGTCAGAGTTGTTTAGGTGTTCCAGCAGTATTGAAGACGAGTGTTCAGTCTTTTGCCTGGCCAGAGAAAAGCTTGCTGGCCCTTCCGCTTGAACTGACAGACTGTTAGCCCCATGAGGGCTGAGACTACTTCCCTCACAACCTTCCAAAATGTGTGGCTCAGAGCACAGAGTATTCACCCAGCATCGGGGATCAACTTGGGAGGAGTCGACCAAATGAACCATCTATCAAGAATTTCAAATAAAGGCAAACCCTCCACAATGTTGGCTCCCTCTTCATCATTTATTTGCCTATTCTCACCACCTTCTCCAGAATTCAAGACCAAAAGTCCAGACCTCATCCTCAGGTTAAAAAAACTAACAGAGGTGATGGCACTCTGAAACAATCTCTGGTTCCGTTGCGGTGCACGTCTCACACTCCGCCATTAACCAGCTGCATTCATTTGGGCGAGTTTGTTAACCTTTTTAAGCCTCAAGTCCTTCATGTTGAAAACAGAGACAGTAATACCTACCACTAATACTGGTACTTAATGTGAGGATTAAATGATATATCATACACATAGCACTTTATATAGTGCAGAGTTCTACACAAATACAAGGTCCACATTGTATAAAGCACTATTCCAATGTGGAGTTCTACCACCTTGCTATAGCATAAGAGATATCCATAACAAGATTATATCAGAACCAAAGGTAAAAATCTAAACATTAATTCCCCCCCATCCCAATGAATAATCATGTAAACAATCCCATCAAAAATACTAAGAAGATTAGTTTTCACTAGGCAAACTTACTTTAAATTTCCTTTGTGAACAATAAACAAGAAAGGTAACACAGGAAAATTTACAGAAATAAATAAATAATAAATAAAAGTACTATGAGAAGGCTAGCCCTAACAGCTAACTAAAAGTACCTGTTTTATTAAGCATGTCAAATTAAAGCAATATGGTAATGGTGCATGAATAAACAAATTAATGGAATAGAAAAGTAAGAACATAAGTAGACCAAAATACCTGGGGAAATTCAGAGTATGATGAAGATGGCATGTCAACTCATTTGGGGGAAACTGGCTTATTCAATAAATGGTGTTAAGATAGGTAACCATGTAGATGAAAATAAAATAGGATGCATATCTCATTTTTTATGTTGAAACAAATTCCAGACATGTCAAAAATTTAACTATAAAAAACATAAAAATACCAGAAGAAAATATGGGAGAATTTTAAAAATTATTTCAGAGTGGAACATGCCTTTGAATGTATGACACAAAGCCCAGAAACCAGAAAAGATTATCTCAACTTATAAAATACCATTAAAAAGTCAAAAGACAAATAAAAAGCTTGGAAAACATTTGCAAACCATCTCGTAGACAAACAGCTAATTTTCTTTCTTTTTTCTTTTTTAAATGTATTTTTTTAATTTTTATTTTTTTAAAAGATAGGGTCTTGCTCTGTTGCCCTGGCTGGAGTGCAATGGCATGGATCATAGCTCACTGCAACCTCAAACTTCTGGGCTCAAGGAATCCTCCCATCTCAGCCTCCCAAATAGCTAGGACTATAGGCATACACCACTATATCCAGCTAGTTTTTATTTTATTTTTTGTAGTTACAGGGTCTTGCTATGTTGCCCAGGCTAGTCTTGAATTCCTGGCCTCAAGCAATCCTCCCAAAGTGCTGGGATTACAGGCATGCACCACCATGCCTGGCCTAATTTTCTTTATATATAAAGACCTCTTCTAAATTAATATGGAAAAAAATCAACAACTCAATAGAAAAAAGAGCAAAGGATATGGTTGGGCAAGTCATAGAAAAGGGTATAAAAATGGCTTTTAAACATATAAAAAGATACTCAACCTCACTCATAATAAGATAAATAGTAATTAGAACTACAATAAGATGATATTTTTCTATCAACAAGATTGTCAAAATTCAAAAGGCTTGCTAACAAACAGTGTGTGCAAGATTGTGGGGAACCAAGACACACATAGACTTTTGGTGGGTGAGTAAGTTGGTACCATTGCTATGGAAGATGCTAGCAACATTTTAAATTCTATTTCTCAGCTTGCAAGTAGGGTAAAATAACAATAAACTAAAATAAAATAAATTCTAAGAATTTATCCTACTTAAATATGTGGAAAATTACCCACATAACTTTAACTGCAGCAGTAATCAAATTGTCTAAAACGTACTGAGGCTTATTACACTCTCAGCACTATTCTCAGAGCTTGCATTTATCCACGGACTCCTCACAGAACTCTGTGGGGTTACAGTCGTTATTCTCATTTTAGATAGAGAAATGCAGGCACAGAGAGGTTAAGTGGGTGGCCACATCCCTAGTAATAGCGGCACTGGTACCCAAGCCCAGGTAGGCTGGCTCCAGAGTTTGCACATTTATTCATTACGTTCAACTCCCAGAAACAGTGAAAGATTGAGAAAACCCTCAAAGTCCACTGCGCAGGGACTGGTTGATGGAGCACAATGCAGCTTCAAAAGAATGAGGCAGCTTTACATGTTCTAAGAAGAAAAAAAAAAAAGCTCTCGCAAGATACATTGCTAATGAAAATATGAACTGCTGAAGAGAATTATGAATATGTTCTACTCATGCACAGTAGAGAGTATATACATGTATATAACTGATTGTATGTGTGTTCTTATATATATTTAGTAGATCTCTGGAAGAAAACACAATTAACTGGTCTCAGTGATTGCCCCTGGGGAAGGGAGCTTGGTACCTGAGGGACTAAGAGAGTCAGGGATGACAGCCAGATGAGGTGGCTCACGCCTATAATCCTAGCACTCTGGGAGGCCGAGGAGGGTGAATCGCTCGAGGTCAGGAGTTCGAAACCAGCCTGAGCAAGAGCGAGACCCCATCTCTACTATAAATAGAAAGAAATTAATTGGCCAACTAAAAATATATAGAAAAATTAGCTGGGCATAGTGGCACATGCCTGTAGTCTCAGCTACTCGGGAGGCTGAGGCAGGAGGATTACTTGAGCCCAGGAGTTTGAGGTTGCTGTGAGCTAGGCTGACGCCACAGCACTTTAGTCCGGGCAACAGAGTGAGACTCTGTCTCAAAAAAAAAAAAAAAGAGTCAGGGGCAAGAAGGAGGTATGCTTTTCCCCAAAAGCCTTTCTATAACTTTGGAAGTTCTTCATTGACCATGCGGAAGATCTTCAGGATCCCCAACACCTAATGCTCCATCTCCCGCCTGAATCCTGAACCAATTGAGCCATAAGAAAGAGGACTCAGCAGATAGAGACCAAAATATCATCTTTATTATGAATATAGTCAACATTGGAGAATACAGTTTGTACTGTAGCTGCAAAGAAGTAGGCTTCAGAGCACTGGACTCCATAACTGATCTAGACCAGAACAAGTCCCCTCCCATCCCCACAACCAATTCAGCGTCTCAACCTGCTCCTGAGAGTTGCAGAAGAGATCGCATACACTTTGAAAGCCGCACCCTAAAGATTAAAAAAGGAAGAGGAAGGGGCAAAGTTCCTCCTCCCAGTCTCCATGTCAAATAAGTCCCTCTCCTTCCCAGGGGGAATCACTGGAGAGTGCTGCCCTGATGGAGCTTGGTTTACAGGTGAGGAAGCGGGAGTGGGAGAGAGGCATTCCCCACAAATCTTTTAAAATATATTAAATAATATTTTTAAAAATCAAAGTGAGGAAATAGAAGTTCAAGGAAATGAAATAATTTACCCAATGTCACCCAGCTAGTTGAGTGGCAGAACTGAAATTTTAATCGAGTCCACTGACTTCCACTTCCTTGCATCTTGCTTCTACGCCAAGCTGCCCCATGGCGCTTAATAGTGTCAGGGGCGAAGTCAGGTGGCGCCAGCCAATGGGCATGTTGTTTCCGAGAGGGTTTGGGGGAGAATATGTGGAAGAGGGTTGGATAAAGGAGTAGGCTCTGTGGCAGTGACCAGGTCTAGAAGACAGACTGGTTCAGGGAAATAGCCTGGAGAAGAGGCCTCGGCACAGAGAGCAGCCGGCCCCACGAGGGCAGCAGAGACCGAGGAAGCCGTCAGCTGCTACCAGACTCTGGACTGACGTTAAAGAGTTCTGCTAACCCTGAAGCTAGAGGCTACATCAGCTTTCCAATTCAGAGCCAGTGCCTTACAAACAGCTGCAGGAGTAGGAGTCAGCTTTGTCCCGTAGCCATCCACTTGCGTGTGAACTACCCAAATGAATTGCTCTTCCCTCTGCTTTCTTGAAGCTTCCCATTTTTACCAATGCCACCGGAGACAGTCTTGTTTTTTTTTTTCTCCCTGTCATGAGAAATGGAGAGCAACCAGCCTTGCTCGAGGATAAAATGAGAAATTAAATAACTGGCCACAGATTCAAAGGTCTTTGCTAGGTAAGGGAAGAAAAAAGGTTCTTGGGTCATGGCATCAGAAAAAAAACCTGTAGGATTCTCAGGGAAAATAGTTCCCCAGAGAGTGTGAATATAAATCTTCCACGACATCTAAAAATGTCTTTAACTACTGTGGAAGATCTGTGTCTGCCCTCTAGGCTTGTATAATAGGATGTCCTAAATGAGGACATGTAGACTGGATTGCTAATTTGCAGAACCAGTGGGCTAGTGACCCTTTTGGGTAAATTCAACACATGACCACAGAGGAGAAATTGGGGTTGTTTTGCGGCTGAAGGAAAAGAGAGCACTTTTGATGTTGTTTGATCTAAGACCGCCAGGGTGGGGGCTGCATGGAATCACGAGATGTGATGTCCACACCCTGATCCCTTCCTGTCAGGCTGTTGAGTAGCTTTGAGTTCCACACCTTTGGAGAGAGGAGTTAGGGTGGATGCCGGAGGAACTGTGTTTGCAAAAGACTGGGTGAGAGTCTGGATTGAAATACACAGGGCATGTGCAGAATCACATCAACAGACGATCTCCCTGGCCCAGCCCTGCTCAGTCCAGAGAACCACTGGAGTATCCTGAGGACAGAGGCTGCCCAGTACCTGCTTAGAAGGAACCACAGCACCTTGAAGAGCAGGGTTCTGAAGAGGGCAGCAGAGGCAGTGGAGGGGAAGCCCTAGAAACTTCCAGAAATATCAGGAGAGTTACTACCGGGGGAGACAGGGTACAGATATGCAGGTGGGAGTTAAGAGTGGGGGTAATTCTGGTGTTAATGACAATGGAACCTCACTTGTACTCATGGTTGCTGGCGCCTTGCTCTTGATTTGTGTTTCCCAATTTCACAGAATATCTTACTGAAGTTATCACACCCTGGTTTCTCAATTGACCAAAAGTGGCATCCATTCAGTGTACTGACAGTTTCCCAGAAAGGATGCAATGAATGGCTTGCAGTGTTTACATCAACAGAATCTGAGAAACACTGATTTAGTCTATCTGCCTTTCTCTGGGTAGGACAGCATTTAATACCAATTCAGAAATGAGTTGGACTATTATACTTTTTAAGAAAATTTTTCAGAAATACTTTCCCAGTAATATCCTGGGAGAAGTTAGTCATACCTTGGAGTTCATTCAACACTGGTCAGGAATTTATTAGCTAACAAAATACAAGTGATTTCCTGGCCCCAGACCCATATTCTGTACCTCTTCTTCACTTCTGGCTAATTGAATGCATAAGAACTAAGATCTTGAGATGTTATTTGATTGCAGCCTTGCTCAGCCATGGTCTAGCATGCATAGCTTCTCTGACTACCACTGTTGTTACCTAGCTGCAAATGATTGCTGGTAAGCTTAGTGGGTCCTTCAGAATGCCTGAGAGATCAAAATCAGTCCTAGAGATGTGGGCCAGTTGTCATGGTGATTCTATTGTAGCATCACTTTATTTACGAACCAAATAAAAGAATTCTTCAGTCACATCTGTTCAGCATGAGCCATTTCCTTTACAGTCAGGACACATGAGACAGGCTTCAAAGAGTTACCTACTTTGTTGTAGAGGAGAAAGAGAAAACTGAATTAAGATCTATTGCCTACCTTTACTGAATGTTTCTACAGCAAAAGTTGCAAACTCTATCATGGGGGTTTCATGAGAACTAAACACCAAAACAAAAATTTTTTTCAGGGCTGAAATCAGATGTCATTACCACAAAGCTCAATAGGAAATAGGAAAATTCGTTGGGGCTTGTAGTCACCTCTCACCAAGTCTTGGTGATATGAACACAATTGGACCTTTTCAGAATCCAAGAATGTCAGAACTAGAAAGGACCTTGGTTCAGGCCGCCATGTTTCAATTGCTTGGATTTGAGGAAGCAGGACATGGAGCAGGGCATGGCTGAAACAGGTTGTACAACTCCTTGCTAAAAAGGAACAGTGCTGGGTTCCACCACCCCACCTTTCATAGCATCATGTCTCTTCTTTAGTGTAATGGCTCTAGCTGGCAATTTTACATGGGAGTGTTGATGTGTGATAGTTTGTCTTCCTTCCACTCTGCATTGGAACCTCCATGAAGATAGATGCAGTCACTTTTGCTCATCTTTGTACCCCCAGCATCTAGCTAGCATGGTCCTTGTTTGTTGAATGAATGAATGAATGAATCAGAATCCTGGGGAGTATGAGAAGTGTGACATTCTCTGAGGTCATGCCTTAAAGAAGTGACGATGGTTTTAGCAAAACACTAGACCACAATAATGTCCCAAAGGGAGTGGTCTTGGGCAAACCCCAGGAAAGTCATGCCTTGTCTACATGCCTACCTCCACATTCCCAAAGCTCCTAGGGGACAAAAGGTCAGGACCTCGCAGCTTTAGCTTTTAGATTTCAGGTTCTTCTAGCTATGGACCCTTGTGTGTCACCGACAGGTGTTCCTAGGATTTGCTTTCTCTCTCCTTTGAAATGTTGTTTTTCTATATATTTCCCATGCCCGGGGAAGGTTAGAGTCTGTTTTGTGATTATGCCAACAGTCTCTTCATTGCCTAAGGTGTTCCTGTGGTCCCTGAGCATAAAAAGAAAAAAACAAAAAACTATTGGCGAATGGTGTCACTTGTGTCTGATGTTCTTTCTACTGTATGCATACTTGAGAGGTTAGCAAAATCACCATGTGGCGGCCTACAGGGTTTGCTGAATGGTAAGGTCAGCCTTTGTGTCTCTGATGCCACCCCAAAGGGAAAGGCAGGCAAATCCACATAGTCTCTTCTCTATTTAGGAATGGGAAGACCTAAAGATTAGGTCACAGTGGGACACAGACTCAAGACAGAAAAATGAAGGAGGGGACTTACCAAGGTTGTGGGGATCACAGGAGAAGCTTGGTTGGTTTTTTGGCTTCTAGCCAGGCCCATACCTGTAATCACCCAGAGGCAAAAGGAGACACAAAGCTAAAGGGCCACTTCCTTGGCTTAAGACAGGCCTGAGACCCTTAGACCTATTCTCTTTTACTTTGACCTTTCTCCAGGAGATCTTTCTATACCTGCTTACATAGTTCAAGAAGCTCCTTCCTTTGACAGGAGCCTTGGATCCTAGTTCCTCTAGGTGAGCAAAAAGTTTCAATCAAAGTGTAAAGCTGCCTCCCAAAGTTTGTGTGCTGGGGAGGCAGGTGGCCCTCCAGAAAGGGAACCTGCGGTGTTCCTGTGTTATCTGGTTCCTGGTTATCTCAGCCACCCCCCCTTCCTGATCTACACATTTATCTACTTAGGAAAGCCACAGTGCTTCCTCTGTCCTTCTCATGATGTCTTTGTCACCAGGACATTCAGGTGTCTTCCCCAGCCCATGAGCTGGCTGCATTGGTTTCCAGGAGACCAGGCAATATGAAGAGGGTCACATTCACTCCCTCAACAGCTGCTCCTTGATCTCTTTCATTTTCTCTGATTCCTGCCTGTCTCCCATCTCACCCGCTGCCTCCAAATGGCCACTTACCCCTTCTATTTCTTTGACTTCTCCTCCTTTTGGACAAATGGCTGATTATAGAGACAATCCCCAAACCCGTGATCAGTACGCAAATGATGAGAATGGACTTCCTAGAAGGAATCACAGCAGATGTTATGTCCTTTTGGTTTTCTGCTCTGGATCTCCTTTTCTGGGGTCTGCACCCCTGGACCCCACCCAGTTACAGTAGCTCCTGGCAACTGTATTACTTTAGACTGACCCTGTCCCTTAGACCATGCTTGATTGGACCTCGTGGGCATCTGACCAAGCTGGGCCAAGGAACTCCCTTCCTCGGAAATTAACAGAGAATTGAGAGTAGGAGAATCCAGTCTCAGACTGCCCAATCTCCTGAATGGGGGGGGGAAGTAAACCCAGGAACTATAAATGAATGCCTTCTCCTGTAGAAAAAAAAATACATATATATGTATTTATATATATATATATAAAAATATATGTATTTATATATATATATATATATATATATATATAGGACAGCACAGCGAAAGAAGGAAGCAAACACATATAAGAGTAGCAGATCAGACATGGAGATGAAATCCTGATGACAGTTTCCCCTGACTATTGCTCTTGCTCTTGACAATTTCTGAGGGTGGCCACATCCTTGCTCCTGCATTTAAAACACTGCTCTTTCCTTGTGAAAAATGTTCACTTTTAATTAAAATAGTTAGAGGGCATTTTTGCTGCTCACAACCAAGAGACCTAAACTATGATATATTCTTTAGAAAGAAAACAGACAGTCACATCAAGGAATATAGTTCAGGAGTGGAAAAATTTGCGTGCAGCTGAAAAGTGGTAGGTGCAAAAGTCAATCATCATGTTGTATTGCTGTTGCCCGCCACCTCCCACTAGCCCCCAGCCATCTTATCTCCTAAGATTATGATTTACCTGGAACGATCAGCCTTGTGGACAACCCTGGAAGTCCTGCAGCTTCTGCTCTTGTTGCCTGGTAAGTCTGAATCAGAAAGGATTTGTTGAGAGTCATGTAAGGCCCATACCTAGGACCTTCCTCTACCTTCCAGCTGCTTCTCTGCCTGTCATTCCCTCAATCTCCAGAGAAGGAGTGCCTTGGCTTCTTCAGGGTAAAGCGGAGGTGTCAAGTACAGTTGTATAAATGTGCCCTGCACAAGGAACAGGCTTGAGACAGAGCAGGGACCCCTCTTAGGGGCCTGCCTTCTCCCTGAGCATGGGAATAAGAGAAAAATCTTGAGTCCTTTCAAGGGAAATTTCAGGCACCTAACTAGACTTAAAAAGTAAATGAGCAGCCTGCTAAGCAAGAAGATAGTGTGAATAATAACAATAGTCCTCCAACCAAGTCAGAATCACGAGGTGTTTTTGTTCCCTATGGAAACTAATACATAACATCTTTTTTTTTCTTTTTTTTTTTTTTTTGAGACAATCTCGCTTTGTTGCCCAGGCTAGAGTGAGTGCCGTGGCGTCAGCCTAGCTCACAGCAACCTCAGACTCCTGGGCTCAAGCAATCCTGCTGCCTCAGCCTCCCGAGTAGCTGGGACTATAGGCATCCACCACCATGCCCGGCTAATTTTTTGTGTATATATATTTTAGTTGGTCAATTTCTTTCTATTTTTGGTAGAGACGGGGTCTCGCTCAGGCTGGTTTCGAACTCCTGACCTCGAGCAATCCGCCCTCCTCAGCCTCCCAGAGTGCTGGGATTACAGGCATGAGCCACCGCGCCCCCGCCCATAACATCTTAACATATATTTTTGAGGTTGTTTTCAGAAACCTCCGCTGGATAGAAAACGCAAACCCACTGTCTCACAGACCTCAGATAAGGGAGCACCAAGGACCCAACCCTGACCACCCTTCTTTGTTCTAAATTTCTACCTGAGGGGCATGGAGAAAAATCACACTCGTGGCCCAAACCAATGTACGACTTCCAGGTATTGGTTTACAATTCTGCCTGCAACTTCTGCTTCTCTAAAACGTACCCCTGCCTTCAAAAACCCTTGCCTGCAAGCCCTTGAGCAATTTGTGGGCTTAAGTGTTAGCTCCCATTCTCTTTGCTTGGTGCCATGCAACACGTGCCCTTTTTTGTTTTCTCCTTCTGCAAATCTTGCCGTCAGTGTTTGGTCTTACCGCGCTGTGCAAGCAGAACCCAGTTCATTTCAGTAACAATTTATTGGCGACCCAGATGGCATAACAGCCCCTGGCCGCAGCCATCCTGGGACACCATCCGGCAGCTGCCTGAGCAGTTTTACTCAGGGGCCGATCTGTGCGTTTGGCTGCTGACAGACATTGCTGGCCCATGGCACTTTCATTTTGCAGTGTCAGAAACAGGCACTTGGCTTTGTTGGGGCTCATAAAACAGCACCCCAAAATGAAGTCCTCAGAAGCCACCTCAGAAGCAACAGCTTTTCTCTGAACTCTTCTGTCCTCCTGCCTCTCAGTCCCCATTCCTCCCTGAGGCTAGCCATAAAACAGAAGCCCTCTGACCTGAAGTCAGGCCAGAAAAACCAGAACCTCTTTTCCCCAAAAGCCAGCCACAAAACCTAAACTTTCTTTTTTTTATTATTATTATTATTATTTTTAATTTTCTTTTTCTTTCTTTTTTTGGCTCGCAAAACTCCATATAAAAACCCAAATTTTCTAACTTTCTCTCCACCTTTCTGTGTAAAAACTTACCATAAAGAAATTATCTGACCTACCTAATTTGACTATAGGTCATAAGATCACCCCCCACTCCTTTCCCAAGCGGATCCTGCCCCATACCCAGAAGGAAGGAATGCATGCTCAGAGAGGCCATGAAGGATCTAGACAGACAGGCCTGGCTGGGTTTCCCCACTGAGTTTATTAGCATTAGATGATACACTTTTTGTCCAATTTGTATTTCTACATGGCTCTCCATACTTTGTTGAACCTAAGCATTAAAATATGCTTCCCCTGTATATTTGGGTCTTGATTCTGAAGGCTTCATGTATATATGTTAAATAAATTCATATGCTTTTTCTCCTATTAATCTGCCTCATGTCCGTGACTTTTCAGGGAACCTTTAGGGAGCCAACAGCCTTAGTCTGTACAGTTTGGAAGAGGTCTTAGGTAATGGCAAGTTTGTGGGTGGTGGCACCAAGGTATTCTCCCTTTGGACACTTGGCTCTTCTTCATCAGAACGTCTGGTTTGGTAGGGGATTACCCCCTGAAGAGCTGAAGGGACTGTGACCTTGAGAAAATGCATTTGATTTGCTTGAAACTGTTTTTGGTTTTGAAATTCATATTTGAGAGATCTCAGGCTGTCGTCATCTTGTCCTGTCTCTTTGGGGAAACCCAAAGGAATCTGTGGCAGAAGCTTGGTGGCCTGACTCAAGGGGAGGAACTGTTTTCTGTATTGTCTGTTTTGCCAAGTCAAGACTCCAATACTGAGCAGAGTCACTGGCATTTGTGTCCATGTTATGCGTGTAGTATAATTTTGTCTTGGCCACTATAGGAAATACTAATTTAATTCCTCCTTGTAGCCTGTTGAGGTATATTCTGCGGAATCGTATCTTTCACCTACAAACACATGAAAGAAAAAACAATGGCTTTCTTTTATAATTAGCAAGCAGGGTAATCAAAGCTCCATTCTTCTGAAAGCCACTGCTGAGAGACTCCAGGGCCCAACAAGCCAGTAAAAGGGTAAAAATTCCTTACAGTCAGGCTCCTAGCCTGCCTCTCTCTGTGGAATCCGGTTGAGCAGATGGCAAAAAAAAAAAAAAAAAAAATCACTGTTTGTCTCCTCTGCAAGGTTTTAAGTAAAAGGAAAAAAAGAGATTGGTATGACTAGTTTGGGGGTATAGGAACTCTGGTACCCTTTTTGGTACTTTGGGGTTTTTTTTTGTTTTTTTGTTTGTTTTTGAGACAGAATCTTGCTTTGTTGCCCAGGCCAGAGTAAGTGCCATGGCGTCAGCCTACCTCACAGCAACCTCAAACTCCTGGGTTCAAGCAATCCTACTGCCTTAGCCTCCCTACGGGCATGCACCACCATGCCTGGCTAATTTTTTCTACATATATTAGTTGGCCAATTTCTTTCTACTTATAGTAGAGACGGAGGTCTCACTCTTGCTCAGGCTGGTTTCGAACTCCTGACCTCAAGTAATCTGCCCGCCTCGGCCTCCCAGAGTGCCAGGATTACAGGCGTGAGCCACCGCGCCCGGCCGGTACTTTGTGATATAAATATTCATACTCTTTTATCTCTTTCCTCCCAGTAACAGCCTTTTCCTTTGTCTTTGTCTGTGATCTGTCATAAAGAGGGGTACCAGTTGAGGTTCTCTCTTGTCTTATGTCCTTGAGGACTTGACCTGTGACCAAATGGGAGTGCTCCTTCTCTCCGTCTCCACCATCTGGGGGCAGGGGAATGGTTTTCAGGTCATGTCAGGTGGCCAGTTTGAAAATGGCTGGGAACCTGAGGCTTTTCGTTTCGAATGTGTCAAACTCTTGGGAGGGTTTGTCTATCTTGGCTTATTTCTGAGAGTGTGGGGGATATCTTTGGGATAGCTTATTCTCTGGAGAGACTATTAGATTGGGTCACTATTAGAATAAATATGCCAATGGAAATTCACATTGTCAATGGCCAGAAAATGGATCCTTTAAATTAGACTTCTAAATTAAAAAAAAAAAAAAAAAAAAAAACACACAGACTTTAGAGATCTCTTATTCTAAACAATTGCCTTGCTTGTATCGATAAAAAATTAAATTAACAAAGAGATACATAACAGTGTCATGGCTAGCCTTAAAAATTCACATGACAAAATTAAAGAGCAAAAATCTGACCTGAAACAAAGTTGAAATTTTTTGTATGCTCACAAACTGCCTGCTTTCAATTCCATGCAAAATTCACCATGAAAGCTGCTTAAAATTTCAAGCTTTCACTGCCACAGTTTGGGTTCGATTCCTGATCAGAAAACTAGTCTTCTTGGTTTGATATTTGTTTGAGTTTTGACTTTTTGGGGTACTTTTCTCTTCCATGGACAGCTTCTGATTTCCTGTGTTCTCCCATCCATGGGGGAATATGGAGATTTGGGGTCTTTGTGTATGTATAGATGGTTAGCTGAGAAGTTGAGAGCCTAGAAAATTTGGCCAGACAGAAATGTGAATTGTACTCCAGGTGCAGCTAGTGAAACTTTCCTTTATTTGAGCTGTCTTTGGGGATGTTCCAGATCTTGTGAGGACTGCCTTACACCGCTTTAGAGATGCCTCGTGTGTCCTCGATTAAGTCATCATTGTGGTTAAGGCTTATTGGTTTCACTCGGGAGGTGCCTTTGGTAAAGCTTGGCTTTAGTGAGTCACTACAGAGGGAAACTTCAATAGAAAAAGACTTAAAAGCCAGAAATACCAGCTGTTTGTCCCAGCCAGAATCTGAATGAGAAGAAATTTAAAAGGATTTTTTTAATAATTTTATGGTCAGAAGTCAGCTTTGTTAAAGGCTGGTATCCAATCTGTACTATAAAAAGAAAAATAACAAAACCCAAAACTTTTGTGTGTGTAGGGGACTGACATATATTTTCCTAGTTTAAGAATTAAAGTTAGTAAGTAATGAACACATTCTGCCCAGAGCGTTTGAAAGTAATCTGTTCGGACAGGCTCCCTGTGATAAACAAAGGTATTGCCTAAAGGCATAACAAAGGACTTGAGCAGTGAGTAGCAAGAGCAGCCCCATACCACAGCATTGGGGGTCTGGAAGCCACACGATAAACATATTGTTCCTGTGATTGCTGCGTACACCCCATAAGATGGCTGGTTAGTCAATGACAGGTAAGACCCCTCAAGGGAGGAGCGAACTAAGCCACGCACAGCCGTCGGGGTTCAGCTGAAGATCTTAGGGGGTCGCCCTAAGAGAAGCTGGGGATGAGAAATGCCCCCTGTGGCTCACCTTGCCCATCCTTGCTAATCCCAGGTCCTTTATCTATGCCTAGTGCCTAGAGCAACCACCTCGAAATTCTGAGTCCGGGCATATCTGCTTCCCTAAGGCTATGCTTTCCAGAATTAATGGCTATCGCTGCCACGCCTGGGTGGTTACCTACAAGGAACTTACTTTAATCTTTTAGAGTATAAAAATAAAACAGACCCCGTGTATTATTACTAGTCAACCGTCTGTATATGTGTCTGCGTTTTTCTTTATGTTCTGCGCGTTTGTGTTTTATGTTCTGTGTTCATCCTCCGTCCTATAAACGGGCTCATGACAGTGTGTGTGATGACTGACAAGTCCCAGGGTGAGAGGAGTTGTTTACAGTAACCAATTATTACTACAAACGTTTAGAGAAATGTAAGAAAGTGTTAACCGTCCTGTTACTTGTCCCGGTCCCATGGCATTTTCTGTCTTTGGGAACTGAGATTCAGTGTGGGCTCTGCCCTGAGCTCAGGGGTCCAGCCGAAAAACAGAATGAATTAAAAAGCCAATTACCTAGCTAGATTGGTCTCCAAAATACGACATTCTGACATTTAGCTTTTTATTTTTAAAAGAGTTTCAAATTTCCTCTAGGCTCGTCGGTATCTTTATCAAATTGACTTGATAACATGCTTAATTTGTCTTTGAGCTTATAAAGACATAAAAATATGGTTTTTGTTAAAGGAAAAGTAATTTTGTCTAGTTTAGAGGTTTTAAAAGATTATTTTAAATTTAAAAACTATGGCTGGGTATGGCGGTGGCTCACACCTGTAACCCTAACACTTTGGGAGGCCAAGTTGGGAGGGTCACTTGAAGCCAAGATTTTGAGACCAGCCTGAGCAACATAGCCAAGACCCCATCTCTACACAAAATAGAAAAATTAGCCAGGTGTGGTGGTGCACACCTGTCATCTCAGCTATTCAGGAGTTTGAGGCAGGACGATGACTTGAGCCTGGGAATTTGAGGTTGCAGTGAGCTATGATGGTGCTGTTGCACTCTAGCCTGGGCCAGAGTGAGACCTTGTCTCAAAAAAAGTTTTTTTTTAAATGATAAATAAAGCTAAATAAATACAAAAAATGTTTAGAAGAGAGAATAAAAAATTATAAAAAGTTATAAAAGACTTATAAAAATCCTATTTTGTGTAGTCAAAGCTGATTAAAATTGGCTAGATGTTTAAGATTTTATTAAAATTAACTTTAATATTGATAATACGCTAATATAAAAGTAAAATTTGGTTTACTCTCTCTTGAACGAGATTTTTGTGTAATAAGAGATAATAAAAGATTTTTGTTCACCTTTGGAATATACCACAAAAAGGAAGGAAGAAAGAGACAGACAAATTTTGTTTGCCTCATGCTGTCTTTGTTAGGTCTTTTGGTTGACTGGGAAATGAAATCTCCTCTTTATCAAAGTGTAAAGTTCTTTATTTTTTGAAATCTATAAATTTCCACTTTGGCTAAATAAGCCAGGCCACAAGTAATCTTGAATACAGGTTTTTGATAACTTTAGAAGGCAACTATGCTTACCACTATACCACCAATGACCCCTGGTTTTTGATAACTTTGGAGATAACACCATTGGACTAGGAAGAAACTTCCAAGATTCTAATTTAAAAAGCTGATGTGTTCATGAGGATTGCTAACCCAACACCAAACAGAACAAGAGTTATTTACATCGGACTGAATTAACAGAGGACTAAAATAATTCTTTATGACCTTTTTGTTTGAAACATTATTCATTCTTTTTATGTTTTGTTTTCCATAAGTCAAGAAAACTTTTTTCCTTTAACCTATTTACAGCTTTCAAAAAATTGGGCAAAATATACTTTGTGAATAAAATTTGAAGTATTTTTTCTCTCTACCTGATTTCTCCGGAATTTAGAAACTATGTGTAAACATATATATATTTTTTGAGACAGAGTCTCACTCTCTTGCCCGGAGTAGAGTTCCGTGGCATAAACCTAGCTCACAGCAACCTCAAACTCCTGGGCTCAAACAATCCTACCACCTCAGCCTCCTGAGTAGCTGGGACTACAGGCATGCGCCACCATGCATGCCTAGCTAATTTTTTCTATATATTTTTAGTTGGCCAGTTTCTTTCTATTTTTAGTAGAGACGGGGTTTCGCTTTTGCTCAGGCTGGTTTTAAACTCCTGACCTTGAGCAATCTTGCCCGCCTTGGCCTCCCAGAGTGCTAGGATTACAGGCATGAGCCACCACACCCAGCCTGTATGTGAATATTCTTAATTTATAGCAATAAGAGTTATTTGCATTAGTTCAATAAGAATCTGTTTTCTTTTGTTAATATGACAGGATTGGAGGCACTGGTTATTTTACCAAGGCTTTAACTAGAATAACATATTTTTACATATGACCAGACTACTTTGAAGAACTGAGGTTGATTTTATAGAGCTGATAAAAAGCCCCTTGGAAAGATGGCCTGGTACTTTGTCTATGCAGTTCCCGTGTCAAGTAAAGAATGTCACTTGTTTCTGATAGGCCCAGGAATCTCAAATTATTTTGGGACCTCAAGAAGAGAGTAATTCACCCAATTCATCAGACTGTATTGCAGGCAGTCTGATGGCAAATCCTTGACTTGGCTGACCTCAAGCTTTTTAAAAAGTCTAATCTAAAATTCCTCATAAAAAATCAAATAAAGTCAATTTTAAAATAACCTATATGGCCAATCACTATTCTTCCTGCACTTTATACAAATAATCAGGACAAGTATAATGACACTAAAACTTACTTTGCAAATAAACTGGTTATACTATGATTTGTCTTTAGAAGAAAATAGAACACTAGAGAAAGAAAAACTATATTTGAAAATCTATGATATACCTGTTATTAAATTCTAGCCTTGTCCATTGTTTTTGAGTTTTTATTATCTGCTTACAATTTGGACTGAATCTTGAATTCTTTCTTGGCTATAAGTCTCCAAACTAACATTTCCAAATTTTTCTTTGGAAAATAAACCCACTAGCTACAGATCCTTGGTTTAATCCCATTCACAAAGCCATGCCATGAGACCCGAGCCTTAATCTATATGACTGGTCTGGGGTCCTCTGTGTACCTGTTTGTGGGGAGATACCAAGGAACCCCCTTGGCTTGTAAATGTATTGACAGCTGGCACATAGAGGAAACCTACCTGTTACGTTTCTCAGTTATTTCTTTTTCTACACATAAATCTGCTGAAACCAAGCACTGGACTAGCTCCATAAATTACTTGCTTGAACCAAATGATCTGCAAACTCACTTTGGGGATTCACCAATCTATAGTTGCCTGGTACAAGAAGACAAAGTTGGGTACTTCTCCGGGTGGACTTTGTTAGCTTGGTAAGGAGTGGCATCCCATCAGCACATGATTAAAAATCTCGTTCTCATTTTAGAAATTCTTGGTGATAAATCTGCATTGGCAATAGCCATCCCGCCTCCTGGTATAAAGTGCACATTCCTTAAAACTAAAAGAGGGTGCCAACCAGTTTGACCACGATATTTTATTTATCCCTATAAATTAAATTATTTAAGTTGACAGTTCTATCAACCTTAAATAATGAGATTCAGAAAATCTGATTAAGTATAGAGTTTATTCAAGCCCAAAGCTGGGAACAGCCATCCGGGAAACACCAACTCCAGAGAAATGGGGTCAGGTGCTCTGAGGTTAAAAGTGAAGGTCTTGCTTATAGAGGCAGAAGACAAGGAAATTCAGTACAATTATAACATGTTTTATACAAGGCTGGTTTATGACTTACAACAATTTAAGTAGTTATAGTTTGTTTTCTTTTGTGCATAGTTTGTTTTTATTTTCTTTCCAATTTAAAAGAGCGTATTTAACATTCCATCTTAGACAGCATGATAGTCATGAAGTCTTTGTGTGAGAAAGGTAAGAGGGAATCTAACCTATAATGAAGATCGACAGTGAAGAGGGAAGGGGCCTTCCTTGACACCATATGGTCATTTGTAACATTTGACAAAACAATGTAGGTAAGAGAGAAGGCTAGTGTATAGGCAGAAAAACAAAGGCTACAGCTTCCTAGGTTACAGCTGCCCGTTTATGTGACTCAGGCCCCATAATCACATCCCTGAAGGCTCAAAATATTTTAAAGTTCCAACAGCTTAGATTGTTAATTACTTATTTTCATAGTTCCCAGGTGCTTGGGTCACTTTCTACAGCCTCAGGTACCTCTCAGGAAAGTCGTCTTCAAGATTCTAGACCCACAAGGCTGACCATGGTGTACAGAGCTTTAATAATGACTTTAAAGCCTTTCCTGACCATCAACACAAAGATCTCACACCTGTCAGACCCTTTCAGTCTTTTCCAAGGTCCATGAACCAGATTTCTGTGAGGGAAGAGAGGTGTCAAGAGCACTTCAGGGGCCAGGCGTGGTGGCTCACGCTTGTAATCCTAGCATTCTGGGAGGCCGAGGCGGGCGGACTGCTCAAGGTCAGGAGTTCAAGACCAGCCTGAGCAAGAGCAAGACCCCGTCTCTACTATAAATAGAAAGAAATTAATTGGCCAACTAATATACATAGAAAAAATTAGCCGGGCATGGTGGTGCATGCCTGTAGTTCCAGCTACTCAGGAGGCTGAGGCAGCAGGATTGCCTGAGCCCAGGAGTTTGAGGTTGCTGTGATCTAGGCTGACGCCACGGCACTCACTCTAGCCTGGGTAACAAAGTGAGACTCTGTCTCAGAAAAAAAAAAAAAAAAAAAAAGAGCACTCCAGGGCCCAGACACCCTCCTCTTCCCCAAACTCCCAATAATCCCCAAAACTATCCACGACCACCCTACATTTGAGGGAGGGTGAGGCCAGATGACCCCAGAGAATCCAGGGGTGTCTGAGTTGGTGCTCACTGGCTTCAGCGTGAGTTTTTACTCCCAACTAGCCCCTTACAGGGCTTCTTACCTTTCCCAGACCAAAAATCACTGGCAAGGGCTCCTTTGTTGTTGGTCACAATCAGCTTCGTGAAGTCCATGTCATCCCTGGCAAAGTCCCGCTGGATGCCACACCAGTACCACCCCGTGTCCTCCTTGGTCAGGCAGGACACAGTGACAATGAGTTGGTTTCCTGTGTCCCTCAGGGCCACACGGCCGGTGCTGTTGGGGGTGAAGGCAATGACGTAGCAGTAGTCCCGGAAATACCCTCTGCACCAGTATTTGGGGTGGTCCTTATAGAGGGCGTCATAGCTGCAGATGACAGAGGCTGTGTCTAGCACAAAGCTTTCCTTGACCTTTTTGTCCATGACCATGGCGTCTGTGAAAACACACACACACACACACACACACACACTGTTGTTCTTTCAAACACATCGCAGCTCCTGCCCACCTAAAGGATAATTAGAGAATTGGAGGCCGAGTTCTCCTTTTTCAGGGTTGGCAGCTGTTACAGGCTGAACTGTGTACCACCCTAAAGTTCACACGTTAAAGTCCTAACCCTAGTACTTCAGAATGTGACTGGATTTGAACATGAATTCTCTAAAGAAGTGATTCAGTTAAAATAAGGTTATTGGGGTGGTCCTTAATCTAATTTAGTTGGTGTCCTTATGAAAAAAGAGAGAGAGAGATTAAGACACTGACAACAGAGACAGAGAAATGATCCATGGATATATATCGTCCAGGTTGCCCACTAAACATCTTCTCACAGAAAGAAGGCAGCCACATGTAAGCCAAGGAGAGGCCTCAGGATGAAACCACACCTGCCAGCACTTAACTTGAACATCTAGCACCCTGAACTATGAGTAAATAAATTTCCATTGTGTAAGCCTCCCAGACTGTGGTATTTTGTTATGGCATTCCTAGAAAACTAATACGGCAACCCTGGAGAAGTTTTTTTTCCCAGCCTAAGAGTGGGTAAAATATGGAGAACTCTCACCATTGCTTGGCAGGGAGCCCGTAAGAGTCTGAGGCTTACTGGCAGTAGATCCTCTGTCCCCAGTTCCCACCCCACCTTGGCACCTTCAAAAAGAAAGTGAGAAGGGTTGAAGACTTCTGCTGGCTGCATAGAGCTGAAAACAGAGGGAGTCAGGTTCTGTCCTTAGGAGCTAAGAACTTCCTGTTTCCTCCATACGACACCAGCACAGGCCCCTTATCATCTCAGGATATTGCATAATGAGCAAGTCTCACACACCATGTCCAGACTGACCAGGGCTGGTACAACGTCTGACCAAGGAGAAGAGATGGGACAGCATAGCCCATCCCTCTCTCAGCCTTCCAGATGTGTGCTGGGGACCCGCCCATGCTCCTCAAATGTGGCACACAGTGGGTGGGGCCATCCTTGAGGTCATTCTGTTTGCATATCGACCACACAAGGAAGATCGTGTGATCTGCAATTTATAGGCATGGATGATGACCCAGAGAGAGGTGCAGTGACTCTGAAGGTTGTATGACTGAAGGGTGACAGAGCCGGGACAAGGCCAGTCTTCCAAGCCTGGGGCCAGGCTTGGGCAGGAAGGGGAAAGTCATGTCCTCATTCATCTGCACAAACATTTTTTTTTTTGGGGGGGGGAGGGGAACTTGGGCAGACCAAAAGGGAAAATGCAGAGCCCTTATTTTAGCCAAAGGTTTCAAACTCCCCACAAAACCTGTTATCTGAGCTAAGAACAATAACTAATATGGACAAGACCTATTTTCACCTCTTTTATTTTCTCATCCACTATTTAGGTGGTTTGTGCTAACAAGCAGGGACTCCACTCCAATGCAAGGTCTCTGGGAAGGCCACAGCTTGGAAGCTGGAGATGTTCCTATCCCCATCTTACCTGAAAAGAGGGCCAAGGAGAGCAGAACGAAGGGCCACATGGCTAGAAGGAAGCAAACCTTTAACTGGAATGACAGGATATACCCAAGGAATCTCAGGAATCCTGGACCTGTTTAAGGGAAACAGATATGTTTGAGCTTAAGATGGTTTTATCCTATTTGAACAGACCAGTGAAAAGGGAGAAGAACCAGTTAATCCAAACAGTGCTGCCATATATAGGTATCCAGGTTTTACACTGCACAAGCATACTTCCATCTGGGAATTATCAGAGAGATGCCATTCATGGACATAAACTTACTTATGGAGCAACTAAGAAATTTCTGGGCTTCCTGGCGGAGCTCTAAACAGCAGTGGAGATGTCTCTTCTAGAAAAATTCTCTCTGGCACACCAGGCCTTGTACATACTTTGAAAAGCACATGTATATACTTTGAAAAGCACATGCACATACTTTGAAAAGCACATGCACACACACACAATCACTGGCCCACATTTGTAGGTGCTCAGTTGTGCCCTGCCCTGTTGCTAATGGTCCTGGCATCATCAGAGGCCACTCCTGCTGTCTGTCCGCCACTCTCAGAGGCCCAATTCCTATGCAACTGACAAGAATCCCAGTAAAGCGATCCCTAACTAACCCCACACTCACATGGACACTGCAGCCTCCCTGGCGGGTGCGGTTAGTGGGTGGAGTGTGCAGCTGCCAGGGGCCTGTGTGCCTGGAATCTGAAGCATGAGAGCAGGCAGATGCGTGGGTGTTTGGGTGTCAGCAGCCAGGGCTGTGGACTCTAGACTTTGGGAGTTTTCCTGGGCAGAGCTGGGACAAAACAAGACTTGTCATGCTGCAGCTGCAGCTTCTCCTGAGTCCTAGCAGGACTCACATGCTCTGAGCACACATTAGAAAAGCCTGCATTATTGAACCACCCCTCCAGGGAAGTTAGCTAGGTGCCTCTTTTCACACCCAGAGCTAGCGCTTCCCATCAAGGGCCAGGCATGGATATCGTCCAGGTTGTGCAATAATGCCTCCTCTTGAGGAAGGGGAGCCTTCCTCTGATTCTTGCAAAGTCAGCATGGGGTCCCAGCACACCTGCATCATGGTGGGTGTTTTACCTACATTACCTCGTTAACTCCTCATCCAACACTTCTAAGTTCAACAAATAAATTGCATGACGAAAAAGGAAAAGGAGGACCTATAGGTTAAGAGGGACATAGGCATATTGACTAATTGCAATAGAGTAAACTTATTTGGATTCGTATTGAAGCAAACAATTCAGAAAATGTGACGCTATTAAGAAATAATTGTTAAATTTTGTTAAATACCAAGCGATTATGGTATTGTCACAGGCAGCCCTCAAGATAGCTCCTGGTATTCACACCCTTAGGTAGTCCCCTCCCAAACTGAATCAAGGTTGGACTGTGCAACACACAAGACATGGCGTAAGTGACATGCGTGACTTCAGAGCAAGGTCAGAAAGGGTGTATTACTTCCACCCTTCTCTTTTTTTTGTTGTTTGTTTTTTTCCCATCCTGTGGCCTGTGATGCCCTAGTCCCTTGCACAGCTCCCTCTGGGAGAGTCAGCCACCAGGTCGTGGGGACTCTCAAGCAGGCCGTGGAGGGTCCCGTGCGGGAAAGAACCCACTTGCCAGCGTCAGCTTCCCAGACATGTGCTAGTCACCTTTGGAGTGGGTCCTCTGGGCAAGTCAAGCCTTCAAGTGACTGGAGACCCAGCAACCTCCTGAGAGACCCTGAACACAAACTGCTCACTCAACCAAGAAGCCCCCTGAATTCTCCACCCGTGGAAGCCACAAGAGATATTAAAGGATTATTGTTTTGAGCCTCCAAGTTTTTGGGTAATTTGTTACACAGCAATAGATAATTATTAAATAATACAGACATTGTGGTTATATTGTTTTAAAGTAGTCCTTATCTCTGACAATGCTGAAATTGCCAGGACTTGATTAATAACTGACAACTTCCCTAATTTTTGTCCTCACTTCCAACTTACGACCTACGAGAGAAAGCCGTTAGGCTAACGTGGCTCCAGCATCTTGGGACCCTACAGTAAGCAAACTGAAGCCCAGTCAATGTAAACAGTAAAAGTAAACTTAGGTTTAACCAATCAGAAACCACTGAGCTAACCTGTAACCGGGGACTTTCCACTTTAACCAATCAAATATATTTTGTTTTCTTTCCACAAACACCTTATAAACGTTTGCCCTTTCACCCTCTCAGTGGAGTGTGCTGAACAGCTTGCCGTCTGGAGCTGCCTGATTCATGAATTGCTGGATGCTCAGATAAAATCATTCAAATTTTAACGTGACTA
This sequence comes from Mirza zaza, assembly GCA_008750895.1. NCBI lineage: Eukaryota > Metazoa > Chordata > Mammalia > Primates > Cheirogaleidae > Mirza > Mirza zaza. Next base: position 152,826 of record VSMD01014581.1, read on the forward strand.
AGTTTACATTTTTGCACCACTATAAAGCTTTCCCACTCTTCTGCCCGCCTTTGAGTCTCTGCCAAAATGCAAGTGACCGTGGCTGACTCCCTTGCTATAGCAAGCTCAGAACAAATAGCCTTTGTTTGTTTTGTTTACATTGGTCTCCAATTATTTCCACAGTTGACTTAATTAAAAAAATAATAATAATAAGACAAAAAAAACCATAGTTACTCAACATCCACCTTTGTTCCAGCTTATTCGTATGGAGAAAAAGGAAGAGGCAAACCTCAGTTTTGCTGGGTGGTCTTTTTCCCTTATGTCTTTAGAATAAAAGCCCACAGTTACTGTTGAGTGCTTAGCTGAAGAGAACTAGCCAGAAGAAGGGCTCTCTAAACCTGAAACCAGGGCGGATCTCATCACTTCTAGCCAAGCTCCTCACTGATGACTCTTGGTTCATCTTTTTTGAGTTTACTCTAAAAGACGTTTTTACTGTAAGGACTTCTTCTGGGCCGGTGAAACACCTTATCTCAGGAGATTCCCGTTTTTGACAAAAACAGAACAAAAAGCACAACTCCCTGCAAGCCATCAGTGGACTTGCTAAGCAGTGGCAATCAAAAAGAAAAAGAAAAAGAGAAAAGAAAGGGAAGGAGGAGGAGGAAGAGGAGGAGGAGGAGGCAAGAAAAGAAAAAAAAGTAAAAGCAGTTCTGAAACTGAGGAGCTACAGCTTGCCTAATGACACCAAAAGATTCAGGAAAGGCTGCTTTTTTATCTTGGGGGAAGCGGTCACTTTAGACCTAGTTTCAAAAAAAGGACAAGGGTTAAGTTTTGCTATAGCAACTAGGTTAGAAATGTATTTGTCAATTAAGAAGCATGGTGTGAAGGTTACTGGTAGACATAGCTGAACAGCCCTTTGTCTCAATTCTCCAGCTGGGCAAAGGTTGTTCCAAGGCGGAAGAGTGTGCCAGGATGAGCAGAAGCCACAGAATAAACTCACGGGCTCACTCTGGAGGTGCATTTTAACTAAAATTAACTGAGGGGAAAAGCCTAGAATTCTTGATTCTTCCTAGGCTGACAGTAAGAGGAATAAGGACGCTTTGCTGAAACAAAATGTTAACAAGATAAATCTTGTTATCAGGCCCTGCCCTAAGATTAGGGCTAGGATAAATTTTCAGGACTGGCTCAGAATTAATTTCATTTTTGGATACACTTACCCTATTTGATATAGTTTAATTGAATTCTCCATTTTGCTGTTGTTGTCAAGTTAATATATTGTCTTGGGAGTGAGAAGCCACAGCTGCAAATTGGGACAGACCAAACCAAAGATGCCACCTTGAATTTCTGGAGCCACACTCCAGAAGTGAGAAGGGTTGAAGACTTCTGCTGGCTGCATACAGCTGCCAGCTGGCACTCTTACTCTGTCCAGGATCCTCATTAACAGAGATCACCAATAGCAGCTAAAGCAAAAAAACCCCAGCAGTCCTCAAGTGTACAAAGTATAGTTTGCACCCATCTATCTGTTAAGTGTACATCAGGTGAGCTTGGTGAAGTTACAAGCTACTCTTCATGTCTGAGAACAGGTGGCAAGAAGCTCAAGTTCTCCCATAAGGCAGGGCTGAGCTTAAACCCTGGCTCTACTACTTGTTAACCAAGAAATTATAGACAAGTCACTTAACTCCTCAGCACCCCAGATTTTTCTATCACATTTTTCTGCAAAATGGTGATGATACTAATGGTAGTACCTATCTCACAGATTGTCAGGATCAAAAGAGATAATGCATGCAAAATGCTTAGTGCATAGAAAGGGCTCGACAAGTAATAGCCGTCCATTGTGTCTTTTTGCCCTGCACCCGCTACTTCTATTAGAAGAAAACACCAGGGGAAATGATTAGGATTCCTTCTCTAACAGTAAATGAGTGGTTCATGAATTTGAAAAATGTTCTGATCATCCCAGGAATAAGGAGCAGGGTGCTCTGGGGCAAAGGGTAAGAAGGTGAGCATGCCACACGGCTCCAGGTAGTGAGCAGGCTGAGTGTCAGGCGCAGCCAGCTGGGCCTTCAGGCCCCAGACCCCAGAAAAAAGCCATCCAACATTTAGCTACCATCTTTTATTTACCCAAACACATCCACAGGTAAATTCAGCAGCAGTTTAAATCCCCTTTAAACTCAGTTCACTCTTCCTGTTCCCACCATCTCCTGAGCATCTTCTGAGAGGGAGTTCTTTGCTAAGTTCCACAATGGCGTGGAACTGAGTCACTAGCACGTACATGTCCAGACCAATTAGAGTCTTTTGCTAATAAGTCAGTGAGGCACCCTCAGGCTCCATGACTTCTTCTTTTATTTGGGAAGGAGGAACACAGGCAATAGTACAATAATACATCATCCTCAAGGCAGGCCTCCAGAAAATTGAATTCAGGAAGAAAGACAAGGAAAACAATTGAAGTGGAGGAAGAACATTGTAGGGGAGGTATGAGAGGAGGCAGCCAGCCAAATGCTCCCCATCTCAGCGATGAAATCAATGATGCAAAAAGCCCCTGGTCCAGGCAGATAGCCCAGGCCCTCAGGTGTTGATGGTCAATCTGAAGGTCAATGAGACAGAGTCATCTCTCACAGATAAACTACTCAGAAGTCTGCTCAATGCTTGGGTCCAAGGAATCAGAGGGATGGCAGATCACACAGGCTTTGAGGATCAAAAGATAGGTTTCCTTGAACTTCTTAATTTTATAAGCATAGACGATAGGGTTCATCATGGAGTTAGCATGGGACAGCAGGATACCCAAGTACAATACGACTGGTGGCACCTCACCACTAAAGTAGATAACACAGTTCATGATGGATAATGGCAGCCAGGACACACCAAACAACAAGAGAACCAGAGACAGGGACTTAGCCGTCTTGAATTCCCGTCCATAAAATGCACTTGTCTCTTTAGAGCTAGAAAAGTTCTGACTGAGTTTGTTCCGGATGACGTAGAAGATGTCAAGGTAGATGCCACACATGACAACTAGGGGAAGTAAAATCCCCGCGAAGAAGCTGACGTAGACCATGTAGTCCATTCTTATGACTGAACGGAACTGGCAGGAGAGGAAGGTGGCATTTCTGTGGTGCCCTGGGGTCATTTTCATGTTCCAGCCAAACATGGGTGTCAATCCTATCAGGAATGACAACAGCCAGCAAAAGCCCAGGGCCAGCCATATTCTTCTCTGAGTGGTGACCCTCCTGTATCTGTTTGGATGAGAAAAGCCAGTGAGTTCACAGCAGGAATTGCTAAAGGGTGGAGGGAGATGGCGCTGGCAAAGGAGAGAGAGGGGGCAACATAAGCACACACTCTCTCAATTCCCCCATCTGCTGCTAAGAGAGGAGAGCAGTGACACTCTATGGCGATTTCAGCCAAACTCTACTGGATGGGAAGACAGGATGAACAGACAATGATTAGAGAAAAATCCAGAAAACTTCTCTGGAGAATCTTCTAAAGAAGAACAACCTAGCATGGATGGGGAATATGTTGCTTAGAGTCACTTCTACTTCCAGCCCAAGAATTCTTCAATTCCTGGGAGGTAAGATTTATCTAAGTCTCCTGGGATCGCCTGCCCGGTGAGAAATGATCTTCTCAAAGCATGCTTGCCTGCCACGCTCTGCACTGTTTTGTTTGGCTATTGTGCAGATGCTCATAAATTATACTGTCTCTCCCACACTTCCCCTCTATCTGTGCCTGCCCTGCTTCTCTATTTGTGGGGGTATCCATACATGGTGTTTGAGCTCAGTGAATCAGTAGAGTTGTGAAGGTTGTGTTGAAGTGTTTCAGAACCCTTAAAAGACTCATCCAGTAAGAGTCACTGTTTCTCCCTAAACCGTTCTTCCAGACAGCAGCCTACACAGACTGCAAGAAGGAAACTAATACTGTTAAATACTGACTATACCCTCAGTAGATTTTATCTCAGTTAAATCTCAAAAAAAAAAAAACGGGGATATTTTTATGAGAATCTCCATTGTATTGATGACAATTGTGAAAATAATAGGAATTATAGCTACCATTTATTGAGCATAAACTATATACCTATATACCTAATGCCTATATATACTATATAGGCATTTTTCTAAGAGCTTTACATATGTTAACTCATTTAATCTTATGAGGAAAGTACAATTTTTATCCCCATTTTATAGGTAAAAGATTGAAACACAGACAAGTACCTTATACAAGCTAGAAGTGGTGGGGCTAAAATTGCAACAAGGTAAGTCTGAGTTGAGAGCATCTTAACCACTGTGATACAGATGAGGAAACTGAAGGAGGAAAAGATAAATAGCTCGCCCAAGATAAAATGTCAAGATCTGGTATTTGAAAACAGATTTGTTTATATCTAGAGCTTGTTTGTAGCCCCCTCACTATGTTCTTTTCTCAAGAGAAGGGAGGAGAAACATGAGACCAATGCAATTTAGGACACCTGGGGAATTAAATGTCTCATTTTGGCAGTCTGTTCTCTTCACATGGTCACATGTAACCTTGGGACTACTGTGGGCAATGAAGAACATTTTGGGGTAAAAAAGGTCTCATACTGGAGGAGGAGCAGGAGGAGAAATAATGCATATTCTAAGAATACTTTCCTCAACCTTGAGGCAGGCACAAAATAGAAAGCAAAAAGACGACATAATAACCTACATTTGCAAAGCAAAAGAACCATCAGTTGATCCCCCCTCATTCTTATCTGTCTGATTCTCCTAAAATAAGAAATCTTATCTGGTAGGGTTATAACATTACTAAAACTCAAGAGCATTTTTTACTAATTCAAAGATGTGTCAAAGACTTCATCATCTTTAGCTACCCGGGGGATTGAGCATCTGCCCCTACTCAGTGGAGAAGGGACTGGAGCATTCCTGATGATCCTAGTTCCTGAGTCTCAGCTCACCTTCGCTCAACCCCTCACAGACCATATTGTAAAGAGACATTTGTTGCCCTATTTCAACCTCAAGGACCAACGTGGGTTCGTTGTCACTCCAGAGGTCTGGGATCTGAACTTTTGTAGCCCCACTTCGCAGGCACCACTACAACTGCCTCACCCCACCCCGCAGGCTACCTGATGGTCAGCTTGACCCGCAGGTACCGGTCCACAGCAATGGCCAGCAAGGACATGATGGAGGCGTGGGTAAAGATCAGCAGCAGGCAGGTCATGAAAAGGCAGCTGTAGAAGTGGACTATGATGCCCAGGCTGATGACAATGGCCAGAGGCATGACCAGCACCCCAACAGCAATGTCAGCCAGCGCGAGAGAGACAATGAAATAGAAGGTGGTGGTCTGCAGGCTGGGGTTCAGCTTGACCACCAAGATGACCAGCACATTGCCCACTATGGCGCAGAGCCCGATGAAAATCTCCACGGTGATGTAGGTATAGTTGGCCAGCGACAGGACAGTGCTGTTGATGGGCATCTTGCCTTTCCAGAGTCACCTCCCAGGTGACAGGTGAGCCAGCAGGATCCGTATGGGCCAGTGGGCCTAGCTCTTCCCAGACATCTTCCCAGAGGTCCGTGTGCAACAACGGTCTAAAATTCACAACTCGCTCGTTCCTTCTTTTCTCTGGTGGGGTGATCTCTTGGAGACCCCTGTCCTTAGAAAGGGCCCAGCACAGGGCGATCACTTCCAGCCCCTCTGCCAGCCACACATCCCGGGGCTCCTAGAGGCCTGGAGGATAGTTCTGTTTAGGCTAAGTCTGAAAGTACTGCTGCACTTAGTTCCCCAGACAGACACCCTCAAGGCCTCTGCCCTCCCCTACCCCCAGACAGCTTTTTGTGTTCCATCGAGATAACCAACCCTCTTTAGCGTTGTTTCAGGAAGTAAGACGGGCCAAGAGGAAGTACAGAGGCCAGAACTCTCAGCAAAAAGTTGGAAAGAGCCTGCACTCGAATGTTTATAGCAGCACAATTCACAATTGCAAAGATGTGGAAACAACCGAAGTGCCCATCAATATATGAGTGGATTAATAAAATGTAGTATATGTATACCATGGAGTACTATTCAGCTATAAGAAACAATGGTGATATAGCACCTCTTGTATTTTCCTGGCTAAAGCTGGAACCCATTCTATTAAGTGAAGTATCCCAAGAATGGAAAAATAAGCACCACATGTACTCACCAGCAAATTGGTATTAACTGATCAATACCTAAGTGGACATATAGGAATAACAATTGTCGGTTGTCAGGCAGGTAGCGGGGGAGGGGTTGGGTATATACATACATAATGAATGCGATGTACACCAACTGGGGGATGGACATGTTTGAAGCTCTGACTCGAGGGGGGTGGGGGGGGCAAGAGCAATATACGTAACCTTAACCTTTGTACCCCCACAATATGCTGGGAAAAAAATTAAAAAGGAAAAAAAAGTTGGAAAGAGCGGAAGAGGGGGTGTGAGTGGCAAGGAGAAGGGTCAAGTTATCAGAATTCATTCATTCAGGGACCAATGAGGGTACAGGACTGGGTGAAAGAGAAGCTGGGAGTGCAGACTCTGCAATATTCCTGCTTTCTGCTGGGTTAGTGGAAATGATAAGGAGGCGGATGGGAAAAGCAGAAGAACAAGAAATAGACTTTGGTGGCAGTTTCCTAACCTTAGCCAGAGCTTATTCTTTCTAAATGCATAACAGCAAGCACTGAGAATTCAGCTGCATGAGTCAACTCTTAGCCGAGCACAGCTGGTACCCAGCCTTTACAACAAAAATCCTTTGTCAAAGGGACAAGCAAAGGTTCTCTGCTCAAAAGAGCAAAAATTCAGCACCTCCTGTAAACATCACATCTACTGAGCCTCAGTTTCTCTTCTCAGCCCACACCCCCAACAAAGTCTCTCATGCTCTCGCTCTAGCACCAGCCTGTGTCAAAGCTATTTGAGGAATGACAGAACAGCAGGATAACCAGACACGCAGAAAGGAGGGAAAAGGCAACGTGTGCACATAATCACACAGCATATCCTGCCACCCCACTCCCCGAGCCTCAGCCCCGCCCTGCAGGAACAGGCATCTGTCCTGGAATTAAACCCCTTTCCCTGAAGGTGCTCACCTGGTCACCAACTTCTGGGAACCAGACACTTGAACGCAGTTGTTATTTAGGGAGGTCACCTGGTTCAGGTGCTTTTCAGCACTGCCCAAAGCGGTTGTATTAACCAGGCATGTCAAAGAGACAGTAAGAAAGAACATCTGGACATAAACCCACATAGCAAATTGAAAGCACCTATATTTACACAGCCAAAACCAAAATTCAGCAATAACAACAGTGTTGTTGTTGTGTTTACTAACAAACACTTGTCAGTGGAGCAGTAGAAAGATGCCCTGGCACAGGGCCTGTCCCTCTTCCTAGTTCTTCTGCTTCTACACCCTTCGATTAGCTGCTGTATCCCAAGTTGGTCCAAGCCTGAACTATGGACCTGCCAGATATGTGATCTCTCCCTGAGCAAACTCCCCAGTCCAGACATTAAGGGGTAGTCCTTTCCAACTGCATTTGCATCGTTCTAGCATTTTCTAACGTTAGTTCTGCCCACAATCCTACAATGCCCACATCCTCCAATGGGGCCTCTCATAAATGGTTCTACTGCAACTGCTTTCGTTATCTCTGCTTGGGAGGGGAAGTTACCAAGAGCAATTTCTAGAAGGCTGCATGCTACCAGGAAAAGCCTTTCTCACAATAAAGCAATCTTTGATTCTTGGTAAATCACTGTAAAAACATTTGCCCTCCCCATTCTCCAGTACATAGGTAAGTTCTTTAAGAACCAGCCCATCTCAGCTGGGGTAGACAAACCAAGGAAAGGGGTTTGTGTCCAAACACAGCATGCTGTAGACAAGAGAACACATGAAAGAACAACCCACTGGAGAGAAGAGAAGCAGGGAACACACGTGGGGCCAACCAAGCCACCTCTGCCTACCTGAGAGTTCTAATTCCAGAGTTCTCTGCACATATCATGGGGACTTCTTTTCTGTGAACAAGAGAAACCCTTCCTTCAGTTTTTCTGAATGGACAGTCTATCACTGCTCAGGGAGGGCGCGATTTGAAAGGGGAGGGGTAAAAGACTTTCATAGTCACTTAATATTTTGCCTACAACTGGGCCCTGAGTGTCATTTTCGCTCTAGGTTGAAAGCCAAAAGGCAAACTGGGAAAGAGGACAGAGGGGCTGGGCAGAAGGTCACCCCATCTGCCTGCTCCCCCACCTGCGCCCACATCCCACGGCCACTCTTGGATAACGTGCTTCATCCCATCATCTCCCAAGTAGGAGATTCTGCAGCCTCCTAACCCCTGCCCTGAGGCAACCAGACAGAACATGCTGAAACTCAACCGCCAGGAGGACCCCTTCCCCTTCTTAAAAACCATTTACTCTCATGTAGCCTCAGGATCAAGTCCAGATTCCTTGGAGTGGCTTACACCCTCCGTGATGGGTCCCCCGGCCTCTGCAGTCTCCTGCCACCTGGGTGCTCTACAGAAACCATAAGCTCCGCCGTGCCTAGCAACTCATGGCTCAGCCACTCTCTTTCACTTCCCCTCCCCGGTGCACTCACTCTTTGCCTGGCATACAGGGCTCTTCTCCCCCAAGTCCATCTAGAAAACACTTCTCCTTCAAGACTGTGCTCAAACAGGACCTTGAGGAAAATTTCTCACACTCCACCTCCCCTCTGGGACCCCAGCGTGCTGTATTTTCACGACACCCGCCCTGTTTCCACGTAAATTCATGGAGGGCAGGGACCACCACTTTCCATTGCTGCGTTTCCAGCCCCCCATCACCATGCCTGGCAGGCCACAGGTGCTCCGTATATTTTTGATAAATGAATGAACAGGAAAGCACCTCAGTGAACCAGGTGTCGTAAACTGAGACTGGGCACGTAATAATAACAATAAGTCAGCTAAGACTGCTTAGCACACCGCATGTTATATTCACAGTCTCATTCAATGCTCACTGATGCTCTCTGACAAAACAGATCCTATCCTTAATGCTGAGCAATCTGAAGCTCAGAATAACTTGCCCAAGGTCACGCAGCTAGGAAGTGGTGGGGCTGGCATTCCGACCCAGGTTCCTGCTTCAGAGCCCAGGTTCTGAACAACAGCCTGCAGTGCGTGAATGAGAAGAGGAACAACCACGCAAAGCTCTCACGAGTACAAGGGGTCCCTGGGTTTGACGTTGCCATATTATCGATATCAGTAGGAGATTAATATTCTCAGATCTGGAAAAGAAAGTGGCCACCAAGACTATGGGGACAAAGCACAAGTGTAACAGAGATTCGGCGACTGCTCTGAGTCAGGCGGAGAAGGCAGAACCGGAGGCACGACTGCGCGAGCAGGCCACTGGTCTGGCTGGGGCGCTAAGGGGAGCTCTGGGCCAGAAAGAAAACTATTTATTGGACCAGAGTGCCAAAAAAGTGTCTGTAAATAATGAAATAATTTATAAGTGAACTGTGGTTCAGGAGACTTCCCCACCTAAAAGAAAGGCCATGGCTGTTTTCAGTCCTACTAAAAGACCCCAAACTTCATCGGGGAGGGAAGGATATGGGAGCAACCATGGGCCTGAATCACAGGAAAAGTGACTGGAGTCCTGGGGAAAGGCCTCTCCTGTCGCCAACCCTGGCCCGGTGCCGACATGGGCCTGTTGCAACTGTGCACGGTTCGACCGCAAGGCCGCAACATCCTGAGAGGCCGGCAGGGGAGAGGGTTCATCTGATCCCTGGCAGTTTCTCAGAAAAGCCTAGAAAACTCTAGAGTTCAGCCCGCAATAATGGCAAGATGCAGTGTTAGCAGGAGCCCAGGGAAAGGACTGTGGAGCTCCAGAACTGGTCCAGGCAGCGGCTGAGACCGGAAGTCGGGCAGGCAGCGGGTGGCGGCTTCTGCGCAGGGCTCTCCCACCGACTCCGCTGCTGCCTGCAGAGTTGCACAAAATCGGTTTGCTCGCTTCCTCTTGGCCCCATGCCCACTTCCCCAAAGCCTTGTATCTTTACAGAGCTTTTTGTTTGCTAGTTAGCAGCAGAGGCTCAGAAAAAAACAAGTGCTCAGAGTCACCCCTGAAGGTGGCTGTCTCTTACATCCCCCTCTGTACCCGCCCCCCACCATCCCGTCCCTATCTGCTTCTCGGTCAAGCCAGAGGGAAGAGGCGAGGCTCCCCCTGGGGGCTCATCCCGAGCCCTGTCTCCAGGGCCTTCTCACTAGGGCCCCCAGCCTCGGAGGCCACTCCAGCTGTGGCGCCCAGGCACGCAAGGAGCGATGACTCGCTGTCCTCCAGCCCCAGCGTGTGGAAATTCACTGGGTGCCAGCGGGAGGGGGAGGGGAGAGATGGGGCCTGGAGATGAGGTCAAGGTTCCTTCATTCTGAGGAACAGGAAATCCTGCCCAGCGAAGAGGAACTGTACTGGGTGCCCGGACCCCTGCCCACACCAAGTGTGTCAGGAGGTCTCCCGGCCCTAGTGAAGAATCTAGAAGGGTTCAGCTAACTCTCAAGTTCCAGGTTCAAGACACTCAAAAAAGTAAGGGAGTCTTCCAGCTGCCTGAGTCTTGGCAGGGTAGCGTCAGTGTCAGGTGTCAAAAAGGCATGTTCCCGCCTCCCTGTCGGGCACTGTGCTCAGCAGTGGCCGCCTGGTGGCAGCACGTCTCTGCTGCTGCCTGTCGGGGCCCAGGCTGCTGCCGAGGTAGAAAACTGATACGTAAGGAGGACTCAGGACACCCCTTTGAAACCCTGCTTAACCAGCAACCTCAGATGGTGCAGAAAATGAAGGTGAGAATTAAGGAAGGGCCAAAGGGACAAGAATAGATAGCCAACTGCCGAAATACAACCCAGTCCCACGGAGAATATTCCTGGGCAGTACCAAATTCAATCCTCTTGACTCAAGCAGGTTGAGAAGCGGCTTCGCCTTTCAAACCTGTGAGTATTCCCATAAAAACAATATGTGTGTTTTGCTTTATAATGTGCAAAGCTCCACACACACTTCACATTCTTAAATTAACACAACAGCCCCACAAGGCAGGTGTCATTAAGCTCATCTCACAGAGGAGGGAACTGAGGCAAAGAGATTTTTAGCGACCTGCCATACAAATGTCACTGGTCCTTCCCTCGGCCCCTGCCAATCTCTGACCTGCCCTCCCACTTTGCTGGAAAGCTTCCTGTTGTTCAGAGTCCGGGATTTCTCCAAATGCCGTCAGGTCTCTTCACAACCTGGCCTCTCTTCATCGCAGCCCCTGGCTTCTAATCACAGAACCAGGTGTCCCCTAACACCAGGTGTTACCCATAGTGGTCTGGCCTCACCCCCTCATCCCACCCATGTCAACTACGGGTCCTGAAGTTGATCCTCATGCCTTTATCTAAATACCAGAAGGTGTAGGAATGAACTCTGGAGACAGTAGCTGCCGATGCTCAGTGCTTACAGCAGGGCCGTATCCTCCTGGCCCCCTTCTGTTTAACCTTCTGCCTAACAAATGCGACAAAACTTCTTAAGGAATTGGATGCAAACTCTCCTGCCACATTGGGAGATAAGTTACCTCCTCTATTTTGATGACATGTGTCCTGCCCTCCTACTCCACAAGTCCTTTCATAATTACTACCTTAAGAGCTGTCATTGATAGAATTCTAATTAACACGTGCCAGGTACTTCGTTACGTGTTTTACACACGTGGTTTATAATCCTATACCAACCCTGAAAGTGAGTATTATCAGACCCATTTCACAGACAAGGAAACTAAGGCTTGGTGAGAACCAAGTGTCTTTACTCTGGGCAGCAGTCAGCAAATGGCAAAGCCCTGGGTCTTTCAATGAACCACACAAATACAATCCACCATTAATTATGCCAAAACCCGAATTGCCATTTGGGGCGGAAATTCTTCAGTATCCTAATGGGAAGATTTCTTTCATAGGTTGGGCCAGCTATGGCGGGCAGTGCATTTTGTGTCACTTGCCTGCTCTCTAGCTCCTGTCAAAGCCCGGCCAAGAAGACTATCATTCAGGGATGGTGGAGAGTAGCCAGCCAGCCCCTCCTCCACACTCTCCACGCACTGCTCCTGCACCTAGCCATGATCAGGCAACAATGCTGTGAAACTGTATTACTTTAGTTCCCTGCTGAAGTGGCTTCCCAGATAACTTTATTCCCTCTGCTTTTTATTAAAGGCTAATACAGAAAACTGTTACATGAAATATGTCTCAGCATTTCATCATGACCCAAGATATGATCTTTGCTACGTCCCTTACATAAAGTTTCATAAGATAAATTTCTCTGAGGCGTGTTAGTGCTAGAAAAGGGGTTGCTTTTCTTAATAAACTGCTTTGCTCATCTGGTTAGTGGGAGAGCTTGGTATAATTCACTTCTGTCTGAGCAGCCAGGAGTCTCAGAGCTGGTATTCAGTCTCAGTAATCATACTTCGCACTTAGGTTTTCTAGGATGTCTAGTACCCTGTATCATCCCTTGGCTCCTAGTGTTTTAGCAATTCTGTCATTCCTTGTTTTTGTTTTTATTTTTTTTGTTAAGACAGAGTCTCACTTTGTTGCCTGGGCTAGAGAGAGTGCCATGGCGTCAGCCTAGCTCACAGCAACCTCAAACTCCTAAGCTCAGGTGACCCTCCTGCCTCAGCCTCCCGAGTAGCTGGGACTACAGGCATGCGCCACCATGCCCGGCTAATTTCTTTTATTTCTATTTTTAGTTGACTGGCTAATTTTTTCTATTTTTAGTAGAGATGGGGTCTCGCTCTTGCTCAGGCTGGTCTCGAACTCCTGACCTCAAGCAATCATCCCGCCTCAGCCTCCCAGAATGTTAGGATTACAGGCGTGAGCCACCACGCCCAGCCATTCCCTGTTCTTTGATATGAGTAGCTTCGCATCGGTTTTGGACATATGCAAGATATCAATAATAACTACATATAACTAACATTAGAAGGAGCATTAGGGTTTATTTCAAAGGCATGACTGTAGGTTGATTATTGCAGTCTGTCGTGCAGGGATACATGTCAGTTCCCCCATGAGTTGGGGGTAAGGATTTTTTTTTTCCTCCCACAAGGGGTCCACAATCACTTTTTAGATTATCAGTTTGGGCAAAAGAGAGAAAAAAAAGATGAGACTGAAAATGCACTCTCATTTTAAGTGAGTCTTTTGGGGAAAGCTTTCAATACAATACTTGGGCATCCATAGCAAGCAATATCTAGTAAACGCTCCCTTAGGAATGATGCATAAAAAGCATAATGATATGATTCCCCCAGGTAGAATTTCTTTTTATTTTTATACATCCCACCCACTTCCACAGGGGATTAAAGTAACTGCCAGGCTGAGTTAGTAGCTTCCTCCTCTGTACTCCCACATAAGCTTACATATTCCTCTATTTGAACACTTATTACACCATTTTGTAGTTATTTATTTACATGACTGGTTCTCTACTAGCTAGTAAACTCTTAAGTGAAGAAATTTTACCTAATTCATCTTGCTATCTTCCTCCCACTCACTTTCTCCCAAAAGCACCAAGAGCCGAAAATATACCTGACACGCAGGAGACTTGCAATAAATTCCAGTTGAACGTATGATGTATTATTCTCAGGTCTGCCTTGTTCTCACCTGTCAGAATGCTGACCGTACCTCTCCATGCCCACTGAGGAATCAGGAGGGGTATCAGAACACCTCTTCCTCAAGAAAAATAGGCTTTTGCATCTTTTAACTTCAACCCCAAACCAGTACATATAGAAAACTATAAGGGACCCTCTTAAAGGGACCCTCAGAGAGAATATCTAATTCTACATTAGATATTAGATATACGGTAGATATATATCTACATTAGATATACAGTTTGTGATTTCAGCATTTTTACCTACAGTAGCTCATTTCTTTCTCTCATCTCTGTGATCTATCTCAAATGGTACCCCTTACACGTGCTCACATGCGCGCACACACACACACACATGCTCTCTCCATCGTCTCACTCTGTTTATTTCCTATGTCACACCTTTCACAATCAGAACTTGATTGTTCATTTCCTTGTCTTTGGTCTCTCCCCTTGCTTGTCCTGTTCATGCTCCATCTGCAGGAGCTGGAACCACCTCCAGCCTCGTTACAAGTTAGTCTGACACATTGCTCCGGGCCACTGGCCACTGATCTTGCCCCACATCCCTGTGTTCAAGACGAGGTTTTAAGGACATGTGGATTTGAAATGGGATGGAATCCCTGAGGAAACTGATGCCCAGAGTGGCTAGTTCAAGGTCAAAACTGGAACAAGCAGTTAGGTTTCTTCACTAGCAAACCCCTTCACTGGCTCCTTTGTCACTCTGGTCCCAACTTTCTTTTCTTTTTTACTTTATCACAAACATCTAAAAGCTGAGATCAATTTTCTGAACGCCTAGCCAAACAGCCTAGGGCCGTCCAACTAAGCACACAGTTGATCCTTCCTTCTTCATCACTGCCTCTGCCCTTGGCCAGTCTGCCTGTCAATCCATGCTAATAGGTGTAGTAGTGGGTGCTAGTCAGTCACAGTACCCCACATCAGCAGTGCCTTTCCAAACCCACAGCACCCAAGCCCTGCCTAATGGATGTTTAGATGCAGTGAGACACTTGCAGCCACCTGTGTGCTCTGCACAGCACGTACCCTGGTGCCTTTTCATCTGGGCTTCAGACCTGCCCCACCCTGACCTGCTCCAGAGGAGAAGTCAGTGTTGGACTCCAGCCATGCGTTTCAGAACATGCTGTGTCTTTCTTGTTTTGAACTCTGTTTCTGAATGGATGACCTTGGTCAAATTGCTTAATCTCTTAATGTCTTCATTTCCCCTTTGATAAATCAAAAAGATACTTCTCTGAGGCATGAGTGAAGTAACACAGGCACAGCAGCTGGTACAGAACCTGGTCCCCTGCACCCACTGCGCCTTAGGCGGCTACCAGGAATGGCAGCGCCACTAGGGATGGTCCGGGTTTCAGCATCAGGGCCACTCCAGCGCCTAACCAGTGCTCCGCTTACCAGGGGGCTTGGGAGATGTTGAGTTAAAGCAAAATCATTCCACACCTACCACTCCTCCCCAAACTAGGAGATCCAGGCTTATCGGGAACCCGTAGGATGTGTTCCCTAGATGCTGTGTTTCTTCAAGGCTGATTGTCTCAGCCTCTCACTGGGGGGCTCTACCTCCATTCCAAATCCCCCAACAGTACTCCTGCCTTCAGAAATGGGAAGTGTCTGAAGGAGATTGCAGGGAAAGGAGATTGTCTTCCTCTCCCTTCTCCATGCTTGGCAGGAGGCCAGTAGTTTGTAAGCATCAGCAAGTCTGCTGGGCGGGCTCCCCTAACCCAAGCCTGTGGGCAAGAAAGCCCCGGGTCTGGCAGTGCTCAGCTTCCAGGCATGTAGCCGTCAGGTCCCAAGCCCCCAGGAGCCACTGGGACCCCCTCAGTTGCTGCAGTTGAAGTCCTCAAGGGCCAGCGCTCAAGAGCCAGATTATTCAGAGCAATAATCGTAGTTTCCGTTTCTTGAATGCCATTCATTCTAGAGGACCTGGCAGATCACTCAGCACTATTCACTGCTCTAAAGGGGCCACCTCCCGAGCAGGCGTGAGGGTTGCTGAATAACAGCGACAAAGGGGATATTACAGCCAACTGCAGCCGAAACAGCTGCAAGTCAAACATGGGGGCACGTGAGTCCGATAATTTAACTTGCATTACATTTATTTGTATTTGCTCTGACCGCTAAATACCAAACATCCTCTAATCTTTCATTAACCCTGGAATCTTTCCTGCCTTCAAAGGGCTAAAGAAATAGAATTCGTTCTAGGTCTAGAGGGCAGGACTAGGGTCTCCAATCACTCCCAGGCCTCCAAGATAATATTTCATTCTGTCCTTGCCCCTCTAAGATGAGTCAACTGACTTGCTCTGGTCATTCCCAGAGGAAAGCTAGACACTGCTTCAGTGACCACGACTTTAGTACGGGCAACAGAACTCTGGGTCACTGCAGATGGTGCAGCCTGTGCTCCATCCCTGCCCCCATCCCCACCCCCGGCCAGTGCCCATGACTAGGGCTTTTTGTGTTATCCTGGAGTTGGCATCCTCTCCATTTCCTGCCAATAATGCTCGCTGTTGTTTCCGAACAAATGGAACAAATGACCGACGTGAACTCCATGCAATCTGCAAACTGGAAACATCTGGAGGGAGTGGGGGCAGCCCCTGGCTAGGGTGGAGCTGCGGGGGAGCCAGGGGGAGGGGCTGTGGGAGGAAGGTCCTTGAACGGTTAGGGAGGAGGGCAAAGGTGAAGCCTCAACAAAACCTCAGACAGGCAGATGGGCTCTGGTATAAGATCCTAAGACTACGGGCCTCCCAACCTCTCCCTTCCTTTTACTTGCTGAAGAAGAACTTTTAGCTGTGTCTTGACCAAATGAAGGGAGGACACGCATATCCTTTTATAAATACCATTTCAGATGTTAAACTTTTGTGTGGTTAAGCTAAAATGGAAAACAATAGGCCCAACCTGCCATTTCACGGGTGATGACAAAGGCCCAAAGAAGGAGTAGATGTTTAAGCTAGAAGCCAAGTCTGAACTAGTACCCAGCATCACCACCACCCCACCATAAGAGTGAGAGTGCATGCAGCTTGGGTGCACACGTACATCAGGCCACACTGCCTCCCTCAAAGTCATGCTAAAAGTTGTGCCTCCCTTAAAGTCAGGAGCCATGGCTGGGCCTTCCCCATGCAGTAATAAATACAGTTATAGTAACATTCTGGAGCTCTCTCTGGGCCTGGCTCACACTGCCACATCCTCACGTCTTTCATACACCCTGGATGCTGCCACAGGCTCACTGGTCCTTAGCGCAGCCCTATGATAGAGCCTGTCACTTTCACCACATCTTTCTGCAGTAAGGAAATTGACATTTAGCAAGATTAAGCAATTTGCCCAAGGTTGCACTGCTAGCAAAGGGTAGAGCCAGCCTTGACCTCAGGCAGTCACATGCCCAACCACTGTGTTACGCTGGGGGCAGCAGCCCATTGAATCCAATTGCAACCTTGAGAGGTGGGTTGTGCACATTTCTATAGAGGAGTAACAGAGGCTGAGAGTTTTTAGAAACCTGAATTCAACAGAAAGACAGCCCTAAGGTCAGCGCTTCCCCTACAGAGGGAATCTCTAGAGTGAGACCTAGTTCCTGACCCAGACTCTAACCTGGAAGGGATTTTCTGAGCATCACGCTGGTGGGGGCCGGGGGAGAGGGGCTGGCTCTTCCTGCCTGATTTCACAGGGGCCGCTCAACCAGGTCTCCCACCTGCTAAGAACTGAGCCTGGGTCCCCCCGTGCCTTGGGAGAAGCGCCAGTTTCCTAAACTGTCGCCTGCCAGTCTTCATCCCTGTTTTGTTTGACGAGGGAATCACTCCCTGAGAGGCGATTTCATACCCTGGCTGTAGAGACTGGGAGAGGACAAGGGCTTCGTGTTCCCTGACAGGAGCTGGGGACCCCGGCGGTCTCCTCCCAGCAGATGACAAGGAAATAAGTCCCTGAGAGCAGCTGACTGTCCCTTGCGCCAGAGGCAGGCGATGAGCACCGAGCGTCCCAGGCAGCAGCTGGGCTCCCGCGCGCCTGAGACTGGAGTAAGCCGGGGCGGCAGAGGCGGGGCTCCGAGGGAGTGGCCCGACATCCCCGCCTCTCCGCGCCCCCAGAAATGGCATTGGTGCGGGCTCATCCCCCTCTTCCACCGCGGTGGGCGGACCGGCGGGACTGTCGATGTGATTCACCCACCACACAATTTGAGGATGCCGGTGGTGCACCAACCGGACACGCTCCTCCGGAACTCCCCGCGCCGAGGGACGCCGGAGGGAGGGTGTTCCCGCAGGCCGCAGAGGTCAGCACAGCCCCTGCCCAGAAAGGGGGTGCCCCGGGTCAGGGTCAGGGCAGCGACGCCAGGGAGGCGTTCGCACCGTTTACATGGCCCCAGAGCGTCCCGGAGCCGCGGGTTGGGCCACATGATTCCTGCTGGATGACTGATCTGATGCCAGTACCTGGACCTGAAGCCGGGAGTCCTCGGCTCAGTCCGGTCATGACATCGACGGGGCCTGCCCTCTGCCTGCCACTGTCCCTGTGCAGAGGGCCCTCGCCTCCCAGGGCCTGGCGGGCGGCACCGCTGCTGGAGTTGGCCGGGGCAGGAAGCTGTTTGCTCCCAGGGCACCGGAGAGAGGAGAGTGGGGATGCAAGCCAAAAGGAAGTCCCAAAGATCAGCTTAAAAGTAACCACCCCCCTCCGGGTCAGTCATGAGGGGGAGCTTGCAGAGAAGCCAAGTCTGATGGTGACAGCTCAGGGCAACGCCAGAAAGGCCCAAAAGCAAATGGGCAGAGGCTGGGCTTGGAGCACATCCCATGCTCTTATCAGCCTCTGCAAGCCACTGCCAAAACCCCTTCTTCTCCTTAGAGGCTTCCGCCCCAGCCTGCATCTGTTTCCTCTCCTATATTTAAACAACCAGGTTACCGAACTTGGGGGAGCTCTTCTGCCCACGAAGAAGAGTCTGCCCCAGAACACACAGGACATACGGTGACACTGAGGCCTGTTCTTTGCTTCTCCTCAGCTTCTTCTCGGTGAGCAGGCCCAGGGTTCAAAACCCAGACTCTGGGCAGTAATCAGCAACGCTCAAGTCTGCAGAAGACCCTAGCTTCAGAGCGCGTGGGCAGGCAGCTGGGGAGGTCTGCCCAGATGGTTGTCTGGGTATAATGAGCGTGTGATACCCTCCAATGCTGGATAAGGTGAAGGGGACCCTCAGGAAAACCAGAAATCCATGAAACAACACCTATTCACAGCCCCAGTGCTGACCACTGATGTGTGTCGCCTCTGATCACAGCTAGTCTTGGGATGTACTCAGGCCTCTTAGCTTTTCTTAGGCACCATTCCCACCCTTATGGAAACAGAGCTGTTTGTTTAGAGGAAGGCGCTATCAACTACCTAGAATATTTTCCTTGTTCTGCTGGCTCCTCAGTCCCAGGCTATTGTGCTACTGTGGTCCCATCTCACAACAGAACTCTCTCTCTCTCTCCTCTCTCTCTTTTTCTCTTTCCCCCTTCCTCTCACGCACAGGAGTGTAAACTCACGTGGGCACACATACAACAGTAGCCTCATGATACATTTACTAGGAGGAAGGATGTCTCGGGAACCCCCTAGAAAATGTCTTCTCGTGGTGAAAAGTACCCACACTGAGTAACCTAACAAGCCCACATCCCTTCCCTTAGGCTGCGCGGCCTCCGACATTACCAAGAAACGCTCTTCCTGAGTGACTTTAGGCTGCTATAGCAATGCAGGATGACTTCTTTGGGTTTAGCAGTTGTTACTGGAAAAAAGCAATGACTGCTTCTGTCAGTTTCATCCTGCTGTCAGATTGCATGCTTTCTAGATCACCTGCTGTCTAGATCGCCTGCTGTCTAGATTGCCTGCTGTCTAGATTGCCCTTCTCTACCTGCCTCAGGCCATTTGGTCCAGCCAAGGTACTAGACACAGGGGCTTGGCTTTAAAATTTTCTTTATTTCCCTAAACATAGAAAACTCAAACTAGTTAAATGTTTTGTATTCTGGGAATTTTCCCCAAATAGAGCATTTCTGAATTTCAGCCCACAAAAATAGATGCTGGAATCACACTAGTATTCAAAACCCCAGCTCTGCCACTTAATGGCTGTGTGAATTTGGGCAATTACTTTAATTTTTCTGAGTCTATTTCTGCATCTGTTTAGTGGGACTGAGATAGGTTAATAAAAGGTTCAATGAGATGATATTTATAAACACCTGCCACTTTGCCCAAGAACTCATAGTGGGTCCTCAGTGGGTTGAAGTGCTTTCTGTTGCTGCGTGGATTATCTATTTCTGTTTGGCTTGTGTTCCCCTTCATGCTCCATACCAAAAACTTCAAGAGTCTTATTAAAACCAGTGTCCCTCTCAGCATTAGCTCCATAACTACCTCCCCTGTATAAGCAGCAAATATTAGCTGAGTACTTGCTATGCAGACTGGTCCTGTGTGTGTCTTAACACATTCCTATGAGGCAAGTATCATTATTGTACCAAGTTTATGAAAAAGTAGGCTGAGGTTCAGTGACTTGCCCAAGACTACATATGTAGTGAGCGGTAGAGCCAGGATTTGGACCCAGGCAGGCTGAGTCCAGACCCCTCATTTTTAACCTCTTCGCCATATCTGTGTTAACTGTTTGGTGGACTGCAGGTGCCACTGTTAGGGACTTTTTCCGAACCTAAGACAGACATGGATGGCCCTTGCTTACTCAGAATCTGGTTTTTGATCAGTCACACTGAATTGATCACTTGGTAATGATGATAGCTTCTGTTGATTCAGCATCTACCTGTTTCATGCCAGACACTTTCCATACATTATCTCTAAACCAGGGCTTCTTGACTTCGGCTCTATTGACATTCTGGACTGGATAATTCTTTGTTGTGGGGGCTGTCTGTGCACTATATGATGTTTAGCAGCATCCATGGCTTCTACCCACTAAATGCCAGTAGCAATTTCCCCACCCAAGTCATGACAATCAAAAATGTCTCTAGACATTACTAAATGTTCCCTGGGGGACAAAAATCACTCCCAGTTGAGAACTACTGTTCTCATTAAGAAGTCTAAAGTTCAGAGAGGTTAAGCGATTTTCCCAAGGTCACAAGGCTGGCAGGCGGAGGAGAAAGAATCTGAACCAAGGCTTGCCTAACACCAAAGCTCAAGTATTTATCACCATGCTATGCTCCCTCCTGGTTCCTAAATAAGGAAGGTGTGAACTTGATACCAAAATCTATTTGCCCAGAAGTAATGGCATTAAAACATTCTGATTCCCCTCCCCACAAACTGTTCAAATTCAGAACTTACAACCTTTGGCTACTTATCAGAGCCAAACTAATAATAGATAATAGATATACAAACTAATAATAGAAGTAAGATTTGGGGAGCTATTAATAAATCAACTGTGACCTAGACCACCCTGCCAAGCTTAGGAATTTAATTTCTCATTTACAATCCTATGTCCCCTGAGTGTGCCATGAGGCTTGGTTTGAGCATCTACTCCACTGGTTCTTCTGGAACCTCTGGGAAGACTATGGTCTTGGGAAATAATGGCAGCTCTTCCAGTTGCTTGTCTTCAGCCTCTGTTTAGAAAGAGCCGAGGCTGGAATCACAGCTCAGACTTGTGGCTGAGTTTCATCTCCTTTTGGTTCCAGATTAATTTATTAAATTCTTTATGGTTATAAAATGAACTGAATTTGCAAATGACAATACATTCCATGACATGGAGACATGTGTAATTGCAAAGAGAGCACCAGGCACTTAAATATCAAGTTGCATGTAAGAAGACTCATTCATATCAGAATTGAAACTACCCCAAGTCCAGGTTGCTTTCGTTATTCTTTTTTTCTCTGTTTCCCTCCTCTAGCTTCATGCCTTTTTCTCTTCTTTGCTGGGCCCTGTTGTATACACACACAGTACCCCTGTTAATGTACTGTGCATGAGCAAATAGGAATCGCTTTTCATATGGTCTTCAGACAACAACTAAAAGTAAATTCTTCAGGAAACTAATAAGTTATTAGAAAGAGTGGGTTCACTGCCAGAGCCACCTTGCTTTCCTTTTTGGAGGAAATGACAGCCAGTAGCAGCTGCTACCCATGTTAGTAAAGTCTAAAGGCCCCAACAACCTCAGTAATTGTCCAGTCGGCTCAATTGTGTTCTCCAAAAGCCCCCCATAGTGTTCCTCCAGACTAGAGTCATCACAGAAAAATTTTCATTATAAGATCATAAAATCAACCGTCTCCTGAACAAGTCAGTAAGAAAATAGTGGCAAAAGGGTGACAGTATATCTCCGTCTCCAACGTAAGAATTTGAAAGATTAGGACTTTTACTTTATAGCTGTATAATTTCTCAACCATATGAACAGTAGGGGACTTGAAATTTCATGGTAAACACATAGAAATTGTCTCAGAGAGACTTGCCAATGTAACTGAGAAACTATTTTGGCTGTAAGCTATTCGTTTTTCAAATATATCTTAAAACAGTGTTTTTCAAACTAAAGGTATCAACCCATGATGAATGGTGAAATCAATTTAGTGGATTGCGACTACATTATATTTTCAATTAAACAGAATGGAATGAAATGGATATGTCAGTTGTACATAGCACATTATACGTAGCAGGGGTATTTTTGTTTCAGTTATATGTTGAAGCACTGGTGGGTAGCAAATCTGAAATGAGTGCCATTTGTTTTATACCTTTATTGGAGTACAATAAACATGCAATAAAGTGCATATATTTAAAGTGCACAATCTGACAAATTTTGGCATATGCATAAACCTGTGAAACCATTACCACAACCAACACAATAAACATGGCCATTGCTCTCCACAGTCTCCTCGTGCCCCTTTGCAATCCTGTCTCCCTTCCCTTCCCATCCCAGCTCCTCCCCATGACATCCCCTAACTACACATCTGCTCTCTGTCACTATAGGTTAGTTCGCACATGCTAAAAACTTATATAAATGGGGTCATACAGCAAGCATGTATTCTTTTTCATCTGGTTTATTTCACTCAGCATAATTTTGCGATTCATTCATGTTGTTGTAAGCATCAGTAGTGTTCTTTCATTGTTATTGCTGAGTAGGATTCTATTGGATGAATATCACAATTTTCTTAGGCATTCACTTGTTGATGCACATCTGGATTGTTTTCAGTTTGGGGTTAACAAACACAGTTGCCATAAATATTTATGAACAAGGCTTTATGAGGACATATATTTTTTGGGTAAACACCTGGTTATGGAATGACTGGATCATATGTTGGATGTATGTTTAACTTCTCAAGAAACTGCCAAATTTTATTATAAAATGATTATACATTCCCACCAATAATGGTGGAAATTTATATATTCCCATCAGTAATGAATGAGAGTTCCAGTACCTCTCTATTCCCCAATGCCTGGAATGATCAGTTGCTTGAATCTTAGCCATTGTAGTAGTTATGAAATGGTATCTCATTTTAATTTATATATACCTAATGACCAGTGAGGCTGAGTGTCCTTTCATGTGCTTATTTGATACTTGTGTATCATCCTTCACGAAGTGACTATTAAATATTTCACCCATTTTTTAAATAGGATTATTCATCTTTGTAATGAAGTTGTTAGAGTTCATTCTTTATATATTTTAGAAACAAGTCCCTTGTCAGATACATGATTTGCAAATATTTCCTCCCAGTCTGTGGCTAACCTTTTTATTTTCTTAACAGTGCCTTTTGAAGGACAAAATATTTCATTTTGATTATTTATTTTTCCTGTATAGTT
Source organism: Mirza zaza (assembly GCA_008750895.1). NCBI lineage: Eukaryota > Metazoa > Chordata > Mammalia > Primates > Cheirogaleidae > Mirza > Mirza zaza. Next base: position 176,036 of record VSMD01014581.1, read on the forward strand.
TGTGCTTTTTGTGTTATATTTAAGAAATCTTTGCCAGGCCGGGCGCGGTAGCTCACACCTGTAATCCTAGCACTCTGGGAGGCCGAGGCAGGTGGATTGCTCAAGGTCAGGAGTTCAAAATCAGTCTGAGCAAGAGCGAGACCCCACCTCTACTAAAAATAGAAAGAAATTAATTGGCCAACTAATATATATAGAAAAAATTAGCTGGGCATGGTGGCGCATGCCTGTAGTCCCAGCTACGCGGGAGGCTGAGGCAGAAGGATTGCTTGAGCCCAGGAGTTTGAGGTTGTTGTGAGCTAGGCTGACGCCATGGCACTCACTCTAGCCTGGGCAATAAAGTGAAACTCTGTCTCAAAAAAAAAAAAAAGAAATCTTTGCCAAATCCAAGGCTACTAAGACTTTATTCTGTGTTTTCCCCTAGAAATGTTATAGTTTTAGCGTTATATTCAAGTCTATAGTTCATTTCAAGATTAAGAATTAAGGTTCATTTTATTCCATGTGGCTATTCAATTGTTTCAGCACCATTTGTTATAAAGATTGTTCATTACCCATTTAGTTGCATTGGCACCTTCACTGAAAATAAATTAACAGTATATGTATGGGTTTATTTCTATTTTTGCTCTGTATTCTGTTACATCAATCTATTTGTCTATCTTTACACCAACACCACATCATCTTGATTGCTGTAGTTTTATAATAAGTCTTGAAGTCAGGTAGTGTTAGTACTCCAATTTGGTAGTTCTTTTCAAAGTTATTTTGGCTGTTCTAGATCTTTTGAATTGTCACATATATTTTAAAATAGGCTTTGCAATTTCTTCAAAAAAAGCTTTCTGGGAATTTGATTAAATTGTGTTAAATTGATAGATCAGTTTGGAAGAGAATTTCCAACTCAACAACACATGATCCTATAATCTATGAACACATTATACATCTCCATTTTATTTGGATTTCATTAATTTCTCTCAGAAGTGCTTTGTGGGTTTCAGTGTTCAGCTTTTATATTCCTTTTATTAAATTTATCCACAAGTATATTTTATTAAATTTATTAATTTTTATTAAATTTATCCACAAGTTTGTTGCTATTGCAAATGGTATTGTTTTTAAATTTCAATTTCTGATCATTCATTACTAGAATAAATGTAATTAACTTTTATATATTGAAATTATATATGATTTTTTACATAAACAATCATGTCATCTGCAAAAAAAATGGTTTACTTCTCCTTTTTCAATGAGCATGTCTTTTATTTCTTTTTCTTGCCTTATTCCACTGGCTAGAAACTTTAGTACAATGTTGAATAGAAATGGTCAGAATGGCTATGCTTCTCTCATTCCTTATCTTAGGGGGAAAGCATTCAGTCTTCCAATATTAAGTGTGATGTTTGTTGTAGGTTTTTCAGAGATGCTTTATATCTGATTGAAAAAGTTTCCTTCTATTCTGAGTTTACTAAGAGTTTATATCAGAGATATTGGATTTTGTCAAAGTTTTTTTCCCTGTATCTATTGATATAATGCCATGGTTTTTATTATTTTGAACTGTTAATATATGAATTATCCATTGGATTTTGAATGATAAATCAATGTCCCATTTCTGGGATAAATCCCACTTGGACACTTGTGTTATCCATTCAATATATTGTTAGACTTGATCTGCTAAATTTTTTCTTCTTTTTTTCTTTTATTTATTTATTTATTTATTTTGAGACTGAGTCTCTCTCTGTGGCCCAAGCTAGAGTACTGTGGTGTCAGCCTAGCTCATGGCAACCTCAAACTCCTGGGCCCGAGCAATCCTTTTGCCTCAGCCTCCCCAGTAGCTACAGATGTGTACCACCATGCCTGGCTAATTTTTTTCTATATATTTTTAGTTGGCCAATTAATTTTTTTCTATTTTTAGTAGAGATGGGGTCTTGCTCTTGCTCAGGCTGGTTTCAAACTCCTGACCTTGAGCGATCCACCCACCTCGGCCTCTGAGAGCGCTAGGATTACAGGCGTGAGCCACCACACCTGGCCTGATCTGCTAAAATTTTAAGGTTTTTTTTCCCATTTATTTAATGAAAGATATTGGTCTATAATTTTTTTTCCTGTAATATGTGTCTGATTTCAGTATCAAAGCAATGCTGGTTTCATAGAATAAATTGAAAATATTTTCTTCAATTTACTGGACGAGTTTGTGTGGAACTGATAATATTTCATCCTTAAATGTTTGATAAAATTCACCAGTAAAGCCATCTGGGCCTGGAATTTTCTGTATTGGAAAATTTGTCACTATAAATTCAACTTATTTAGCTTTGACAGTTTGTGTTTTTAAATTTTTTTCTATTTTATCTAAATTGGAATTTATTGGAATAAAAGTATAAATAATATTCACTTATTATCCTTTTAGCATGTGTAGGACCTATAGTGATGTCCCCTCTTTAATTCTTGATATTGTTAATTTATTCTTTTTTTTTCCTTGATCAATCAGACTTGAGGTTTGTCAATTTTATTGATATTTTCAAAGAACCCGCTTTTGTTTCACTGATTTTCTCTATTATTTTTCTCTTTCCTGTTTCATAGATTTCTGCTGTTATCTTTATTTTTCTTTCTTCTGTTTTCATGGGGTTTCATTTACTCTTCCTAGTTTCTTACAGTGAAAATTGAGGCAATTGATTTTAGACCTTTCTTTTCTAATATAAGTGCTATTACTTTCCCTCTAAGCACTGTTTTAGCTGTGTTCTACAAATTTTGATATTATATTTTTACTCTTATTTATTTCCAAATGCTTTCTGATTTCCCTTTTGAGTTCTTCTTTGACTAATGGATTACTTAAAAATGTGTTAGTTTCTAAATATTTGTGGATTTTCCTGATATATTACTATTATTGATTTCTAATTTAATTCCATGTGATAAGAGAACAGTTTGTATTATTTAAATCTTTTTACATTTATTGAGACTTGTTTCATATTAAATTGATAAATGTTCTATGTGCACTTGAAAAGAATATGTATTCTATTGTTGTTGTGTGGATAGTTCTATAAATGTCAGTTAGGCCCAGTTAATTGATGGTGTTATTCAGTTTATTCAAGGGTTTTCTATACCCTTGCTGATTTCCCATCTACTTGTTCTAATAACTATTGAAAGAGAGGAATTAACTATAATTTCAACTATAATTGTGGATTTATCTGTTTCTTCTTGCAGTTCTAACAGGCTTTTTTCATGTATTTTGAAGCTCTATTATTAGGTGCATAAATATTTAGAATTACTATGTCCTTTGATGAACTGACCCTTTTGTCACTATGAAATAACCCTCTTTATCCCCGGTAATGTTATTTGCTCTGAAATCTACTTTAATAGAGCCTCTCCAGCTTTCTTTTGATAAATGTTATCATGGTGCATTATTTTTCATCTTGTTATTTTTATCCTATTTGTGACTTTATTTTTAAAATGGATTTCTTTGGAGGCAACATATAATTGATTTTTACTTTTTATCTAATCTGAAGATCTCTACCTTTTAATTAACATATACTGTAGTTGTTATGATTGGGTTTAAATCTACCATTTTGCCATTTGTTTTCTATTTGTTCTATCTGTTCTTTTCCTCTTTTTATGCCTTCCTTTGAATTGAGTATTTTTAAGAATTTTTAAAATGTACTTTACTTTTTAGAGTAGTCTCATATTCATAGAAAAATTGAGTGAAAAGTACAGAAAGTACCCATACACCCCCTTATTCCCACACCTGCACAGCATCTCTCACTATTAACATCCCCCACAAGAATGGTACCTTTGTTTCTATGAAAGAACCTACATTGACCCATCGTTACCACCCAAAGTCCATACTTTACACTAAGATTCACTCTTGGTGTTGTTTATTCACTGGATTTTGCATAAGGATATGTATCCACCATCATAGTATCATACAGAATAGTTTCACTGCCCTAAAAATCCTCTATGCTACATCTACTCACCCCTTTCTACTCACCATTGTATTGCCCTTGCTCCTTGCAAAAATCAGTTGACCATATTTATATCTATCTATTTCTGGGCTCTCTATTCTGGTCCATTGATCTATTTGTCTGTTCTTTTGTCAATACCATACTGTCTTGATTACTTTAGTTTTATAATAAATCTTGAAGTCAAGTAATTTCAGTTCTCTGACTTTGTTCTTCTTTCTTAATATTGTGTTGGCTATTTGGGGTCTTTTTTCTCTCCATATAAACTTTGGAATCAGTTTGTTCATTTCCAGAAAATAAGTTGCTGGGATTTTCATTTGGGATTGTGTTAACCTATAGATATAGTTGGGAACAAGTGACATCTTGATAATATTTATCACAACTATGAATTTTTCCACTCTGCTTATTTGGGTGGTTCTCCTCCTGGCTTAGGGTAGTTTCCTCACATGCATGTGATAACCAGCACACAGCTGAAGACTTCAGAGAGACCCTCTTTAGATCTCCAGAGTTTTCTCTCTCTCACTGGTACAGCTCTCTCATATTCAGTACTCTGTTCTTCAATCTCCAGCCATCTTGGCTCCCCTGGACTGCCATGTCCATTTCCTCAGCCACCAGGCTCTACCTGCGGCGCAATGGGAAACTCTTCCTGAAGTAAGCCAGGATAATTATAAGATTCCATCTGTTTTTCCTCTCTCAGGGATCACTTTCCTGCACTGCCTGATAAAATTAGTGTCAGATATTATCGTTTCATAGATTTGTTCAGTTTATTACTTGTTTCAGGCAGGAAAGTAAATATGGTTCTCTTACTTCATCTTTGCCAGAAGTAAAAGTCTAAAATGCATTTTTAATGTAGATTCTGTGAGGAAAAAAGTGGAAAACACTGTCTTTCAAAGACACATTTCCATGAGTACAAAAATTCCATCCATTGCAGAGTATGGTCATGCAAAGGTCTAACCAGCTTTAGAAAATCACCTGTAGTCCTATAAATAGCACTCTGGGAGGCCAAGGTGGGAGAATTGCTTGAGCTAAGGAGTTAGAGACCAGCCTGGGCAAGAACAAGACCCCGTCTCTACTAAAAATAGGAAAACCAGCTGGGCATCATGGAGCATACCTATAGTCCCAGATACTCAGGAGGCTGAGTCGGGAGGATGCCTTAAGCCCAGGAGTTTGAGGTTGCTGTGAACTACGCTGATGCCACGGCACTCTAGCCTGGGCTACAGAGTGAGACTCCGTCTCAAAAAAAAAGAGTTTAAGCATTAAGATAAAAAGTTAAAATAAAGCTTAAAAAAAATTAGGCAGGTGTGGCGATTACTCAGTAGGCTGAGGTAGGAGGATCGCTTCAGCCCAAGAGTGTGAGGTTATAGTGAGCTATGATAACACCACTGCACTCTACCCAAGGCAAAAGAGCAAGACTCTGTCTCAAAAAAAAAGGAAAGAAAAAGAAAACAGAAAATCACCTCATTACAGAATTCTCCTAACTTGTCTTTTAAGAGACTCGGTAATTTATATAAAGATTGAGCTTGAATTCAAGTAGCACAAATAATTATTAAGATCATGTACAAGAGACAATGAGAAATTGAGCCCAGTCCTAACACATTCCAGCTGTACAGATCAACTTCGCCATGAGGAGATACCATCATCAGAAAAGCAATTCTCAGATGCCAATCAGGCCTGACTGACAATCAATGATTCTTCCTCAGATACCTTAGCCCAAAGCACTGGGAGAGTAGCATCCTGCCTTCACCATGAGCAGAGATGAGCTCAAAGAGCCAGCCATTGGCCTTGGAATGGGAGAGAGGGATGAATCTACTTGGCTTATTCTATAGATCTCTGAACACGCTCAAAGCAAATCCTTATGAGTGATAGAGTTATATCTTAGGCATAAAAGAGGAACTTTGGAGATAGAGTAACCCTCCTTTAGGACCTCATGGTATTTTAGTAGCTGAGAATATGTAGCTTCCAAAGATATGTATGCCAGTGCCATTCATACCTGCTAAGGTAGATAAGAATCTGAGTCATTAGATATGAGGTACAACTCTATGTTTATGCCACAGCTCTGGCTAATTATTTATTAGGGAGCTGCTTGATTAAAAAATAATTCCTTCTTACGTTTGAAAGGGCAATCTAGCATAATGTATAAATTTTCCAGCGTTGGAGTTGAACAGACCTGGGTTCAGATCCCAACTCTGCTATAAATGAACAGCCCTGAAGAATTCTTAACTTCTCTGATTCTCAGTTTCAGCCATTTAAAAAATGGTGGGATATTCCCTATTGCAGTATTTTATTGTGAATAGTGTTCAATGTGATTCCTGACAGATAATATTTACACAGCTATAATCACTGTCGTGATAGCAGTTTGGGGAAGAATCAGTGGCCACAGGAAGGATATATGAAGGTGGCAGCTCTTCATACTTATAAGAATGAACACATGCCATGCTCTAAAACGAAGTCCATCCAAGCCTAAGAAAAGCTAAGAACATCTCATTTGTACTCCAGAAAATTAAAATTGTCAGAAGCATTCTCAGTGAGGATGGCTGTTCTTGGACCTAGCCGACAGTCCTTCCCAGAGTCTCAGTCCCTGCTGTAGCAGTGGCCCCTGTGAGATGTTGGTAGGGGTAAAGATCACTGCGGCGCACTGATCGGGGCTGAGCACTGTCTGCCGGCTGCCTGGACCAGGAAGGCCCTGACATGAAAGAAAATAGCTTTAGTTCAAGGGTGAAAGTGGGTGAGACGATGGCAGACCTGGCAAAAGAGTTACTGGGACCTATTGGAATGGGGCCACCTTACAGAGGCCTGTCACCAGGCCAGCAAGGTGTCCTAACAGCCGAAACCTGATCTCTGCCCCTGGCATGCCAGTGTGGTTGTGGGTGACCCTGTTTATCCATGGGGGAGGATCCATCTGCCTTTGTCCTTTTCAGAGACAAGGAGCCCACTCCTGCTTTAAAAGAGCAAACGTCCCTCCAAACCAGAATACTTGGTTCTCAGGATGGAGCCAAGATGTGTTATGACTGGCATTCTCCCCAGCACCCTCTGCCCATCCCCCGAAAGGACAATTACTGGTTAACTTTTGAAAATACTTCATTTCTGTACATGGAGAACACGGGCCTTTTTCCCCCTCCCTGGAGACTTATTATATTCAAGCATGGATCATTAACGCTGACAGTGTTAAAAATCTAAATTCCTCACCACATGTTGATTTGCAGATTTTAACCCTTTTGCCTCCCTGGCTACCTCTACTGGCTCCTCAGTCCTCTTTCTCCCTCTTCCCTTTGGGTCATGTCCTACTCTTCCCTTTCCACTTGTAAACCCAACCCAGTTTTCATGCTCTCCTCCTGGAAACAGAATCTGTTGGAGCTCTTCCTTTGACTAAGCTACCATAGACCCAAGGGTTGCCTGTATCCCTTAATAGATTTTAAAATTGTAAACAAGGCCAGGTGGGGTGGCTCATGCATGTAATCCTAGCTCTCTGGGAGGCCGAGGTGGGTGGATCGCTCAAGGTGAGGAGTTGGAAACCAGTCTGAGCAAGAGCGAGAACCCGTCTCTATTAAAAATAGAAAGAAATTAATTGGCCAACTAAAAATATATAGTAAAAATTAGCTGGGCATGGTGGCAAATGCCTGTAGTCCCAGCTACTCAGGAGACTGAAGCAGTAGGATTGCTTGAGCCCAGGAGTTTGAGGTTGCTGTGAGCTAGGCTGATGCCACAGCCCTCTAGCCCAGGTAACAGAGTGAGACTCTGTCTAAAAAAAAAAAAAAAAAAAAGAAAAAGAAAGAAGCAAAGAAATTGTAAACAAGTGACAAAATAGTTTAAGAATAACTCCAAGGCTTGCCTGGTGGCTCATGCCTGTAATCTTAGCACTTTGGGAAGCCAAGGCAGGAGGATGGATTGAGGCCAGGAGTTCAAGACCAGCTTGAGCAAGAGTGAGACCCATTCTCTACAAAAAATAGAAAAATTTGTGGAACATGATGATACATGCCTGTAGTTCTAGCTATTTGGGAGGCTAAGGCAGGAGAATTGCTTGAGCCCAGGAGTTTGAAGTTGCAGTGAGCTAAGATCACATCACTGTACTCTAGCCAGGGTGACAGAGTGAGACCTTGTCTCAGAAAAAAAAGAACTCCAAAAATTATAAAAGTATTCATTATAACAATAAAGTATCCCTTTCTGAACTCCATCCCACCTGCCATTGCCATATCTTTTAACTAACCACTGTTAGGAATTTGCTGTATATTTGCTAGAATTTTTCTATGCTTATACACCATTTATAGTATAGAATATTGGTTAATAATAGACGCTCTGGAGCCAGGATGCCTGAGTTTGAATTTTTGAATTCTGACTTTCCCATTTACTAGTTTCATGAACTTGAGCTAGTTATTTAACCTCTCCATATTTTGATTTTTTCATATAAAGTTGAGATAATATTAGTATTCACTTCATAGAGTTATTTTGAGGATTAATAAGTTAATAAATGTAAAGCATGTAGAATAGTGCCTTATAGTTATTATAATAAGTGCTGTATAGTTATTATTATGCATTTTATTATTGTTATTATTCATGCATTTCTATCTTTGTTACACAATTGGGATCATACTGTGCATACAGTTCTACAATCTTACATCACCTAATAAATGTAGCATGGGTATCTTATAATACCAATACAATCTCATTCATTGTAATGACAACACAACATTCAATTGTGTGGTTGTAGAAGTTGGAGTTGTTTTTAAATCCAGGGCACAAAAAACCTTAGAGTACATGACAGCATATCATACAATATGCCAAGATGGCAATCTTGGGGTCCTGGGTTGTAGGCACGTCAGAATTGGTGTTTGTTTTTGCCAACGCTGAGCTCCTAAAGGACAAGACTGATTTTCTTCTATGATCTGAGACTGATGATTGCACTGTCTCACTCATAGAGGTTTGGCCTTTACAGTGGCTATTCTTTTGTTTTTCATTTTATTTTTTAAAAATTATTTTTTAGGAGCAGCCCAGAAGATGGCGGATGAGAAACACTGCCAGACAGAGTGTCCCTGCAGAAAAGACAGATTCTAGCAGAAATTAGAAGAAAGAAGCAAGAAGTCGAGCCTACATCGGATGAGGGTCGGAAGGAGGAGTTCCTGAGACCACGGGAGACTCCACGGGAGGAGGTCGCGGAGGAGAACTGGAAGCTGGGACCCCCGGAGCAGCCCGGAGACCAGCGGGAAGGGTAGGTGGATCTGCCGTTTCCCCTCCCCTGCATCCCCAGCGAGCAGAGAGACCTGCAGACACCAGCCCAGAGACAGCCGCCGCCAGTGAGCAGTAAGCCTGTAGCAGACCAGGCACCAGGCTCCCAACTCCCCCGGGGCACCTCCGTGTGCACAGACCCGAGCCACACGGCATACGCCATATTGCCTCCTCCTCCCCTCCCCCGACCCTACCACCGGCTACCCAGAGAGACAATACAGCCACCAGCCAGCCAGAGGCACCTCCAGGGAACGGGACCTTCCCTTTTGGGGCCCTACAGCTGACTAAGCGGAACTCAGACTGTGAGCTCTCTGCCTGCCAGCCCTCCCAGGTGCTGCTGGCATGGTGATCCCAGGAGAACGGGGCAGAGCCTGAGGTTGAGAGACATAGACTCAGCTTGGGCTCCCTGTGGGTGAATTGGGACAGGCACTCATCTCACTGGTGGGGACATAGTTTGAACTCTGGGACCCAGAGGTCATACCTGCAGACCACATCCCGTGCACCGAGGCCTCGCATTGCCCGGGGCACAGAAGGGAGATACCTGAACATCCTGCTGAGGTGAACTAGAGATGATAACAGGACACCTACAGTGGCTATTCTTATTGATCGATTTTTATGTGTTCCTCTCCAAACATGGTTTTCTGGCAGGCCCTTGGAAAGCAAGTCATCTCCTTCCTGCCCCTTCCCATGACCTGGAGTGGGAAGAACTGATCCCTCAGGGAAGGTCTATGTATAACCTGGCAGGAAAGGAGCCTCTGCGAGCACATGAATGATGTGAATATAAAATCATGGAACCCGATTGTGGGTGTTTTTGTGTAAGATCATGTGTGTGCATTCATGACTGTATGTGAATGCATATATGCATGTATGTGTGCATATGTGTGCATGGGTACATGCGTGTGTGAGTGTGGACTTGATGCCATGACTTCTTCCCTTACTCTCCAGCCCCTATCTACTCTCCCATTACTTTCTCCTCATCTTATGTGTGGGAGTCAGAGTGCAAAGTCAATGAACAGTTAAAAACTGCATTCAGAACTAAAACACAACTGAAGCCAAGAGGCATGAAGGTTAGGGGAACACTCTGCTCACAGGAAATCAGTGTAGCATCTGGCTGTAAGTACCAGAGCTAGGAGCCTGGCTCAATGACCTATCAACTTCATAACTTGATGGCTTTGTGCCTCAGTTTCCCCATTTTAAGATGATGAAGATAATATCTATTTTATAGAGTCACATTGAGGATTAAATGAATTAAATTCATAGTACCTCTCTAATAGTGCCTGGCGCAGAGTAAGCACCGAATAAACGTCAACTATTATCATTGTATCTCAATGCATTCACCCACCCCCACCTCTGAACCCCAGCTTCCTTTTGCGCCAACTTCCTTATGTGTCATTTTGTTTAAAGAGAAATCAAAGAAAAACTATCACACAGAGGCTTAGTGCAAAAACAAAACAAAACAAACAAACAAGCAAAACTATCACTCTAGAAATTGTTCCCAAAGAGAGGGTCAGAGCCATTTCAGGGACCATCTGATTAGATCCTGCAAGAAGCAGGCTCAGAAATCCCTCTGGACTTTTGAAATCAGATGGGCATTTATTCAACACATTCCTGTAGGGATAGTTTACAAAATTAAACTAACACAGCAAAAGGACCCAGCCATCCAAGAACTTACCCACCTAAAATGGTCAACATAGGCAGAGCAAATGTTTAAAGTGAGGGTAAAGTGTTTCATTGCTCCTTGTCTTTCTGAAAGCCATTATTCACACATTGCTCAGGTCCTCACCGAACACATGTGCTAATGAGGGCTGATAACTTCTGTTCAGGATGCACTGCCTGTTTCCTAGAGTGTACAACAATGACTGACTGGTATTCCTCCTCCATACCAACGTAGAAATGTATGTGTCCTGTGGGGTGTGTCTCCAAGAGAGGAGAATCAAAAGGGAATCAAAAAGACGCTGGCCACCGAGCCCCAGAAATCCCGCAGCCTTTTCCCAGCTGCTGGACACACAACAGCTTCATTGTGTGAGGAGAGAAAACTGAACTGAAGCTTTCCTGAAAGCATATTTGAACTTGGACCTCCAGTACACAGTCTAGCGGCCAGCTCCCAACCCAGGCACCCCCTCCTCTTCTCTCCTCTCCTCTCCATCTTTGTGAGAGAATTTAGTTCCATTTAAGTCCAGGAGGCATGGCAAAAACAACACTCCCAATACCACTTCCATTTATGGCAACGGCATCCTCCAAACCAGTGAGAAATAGCCCTTCAGTTCACAAGTCCTTTAGATTTTCTCATACATTCATTCCCTGTGCTCACATTGGGGTGGGGAGCGACAGACCTAAAGAGTTGGGGGTTATTTTTTAAGGAGAAGAAATCAACAAAAAGAATAGTCACTGTTAACACTAGAAGTATATTAGCCACAGTTCATCTGCTGCACTTTTCAGGTGGGGAAACTGAGGCCAGAGAGGCTAAAAGTATGAGATGTCATAGAACAGTAAGGCGTCATAGGACAGCAGAGAGACTGAAAGCAACGACCTCGTTTCCCCTATTTACTTTCAGTATTAACTTCCTACTAACAGTACTGATAAACTGCTGCCTGCTAAGTCCTGCACTCAGGAGAAGGAGGCAAAACTATTATCTGGCAGGGGTTTATAGTGACTGGTTAATTTCTTTTTCTCTGAATCCTCTTCATCTCTCATACTCCCCAATCCTTGAAATAATAAACCATTTTTTTTTGTCACTTACGTTCAAATATTTAGAGTCATGGTCATGTTTCTTGTTCATCTCTCTTCAATACGTCAAGTCCTATTCATTATCCATTCAAATATTCAATCATTCTCTCAACCGGCAAGTAATCGTCTCCTTCCCTTTGCTAAGTGCCATCCCTTCCTGCTGTGGTCCCTTCCTTTCCTCTCCACTCCTTCATTCACTCCCCAGTCCCAGGCATCATCCCCTTCCACTGACTGGCTCTGCGCCTGTGGTTGCCTCCAGGCCACCTTTCTGTCTCCATCACGTCCTGTCTGACGAACTTTCCTTAGACAACTGGCAGGTCAGGCCATCCTTCCGCTCCTGAGCCTACAGTTGACTGCTTCCTATTATTTACCGATTCTGGTTCAAATTCTTCCCCCTGATTTTCAAGATTTTCCCGCAACCACCTCATCTACCCAAACTTCTTTCCCCAATATTCTTACCTTACTCTTCTTTAACTGGTGAAATTAACACTTATCCCTCCAGGCCTAGTGTCACGTGTCACCTACTTTCTGAAAAGTTCCTCTTCCCCAACATCTGAGCGGCGGTTCCCTCCTCCGTTCTCTAATTCAAGACTACTCAAACTGCTGCATGCCTATTTGTCCACAGACTGTCTCCTCACCTGGATTCTGAGTTTTTGAACACAAGGACTATCCTTTGTATTTTGTGTTCCAACGTCCAGCAGAGTGTTGGTGGTCAATGAATGTCTTGCACTTGATTAATTTATGGCTCCAAGCACAGCACTGAGTTCTCCGCAGGTGTTTGGGGAAGACTTGTTGGGCACCAGAAGGTAATCCTACTGACGTCAGAGCATCATTCAGTGATGCAGGCAGGTGCATAGACAGCAATTATGACACAAAAATGTGCTCATAAAGCATTATTTTTTTTAAAGGGGGAACTTCCCTTTTTGGGAAAAGGAATCCAAAGAGGCTAAAAGTCCAAGTAGTACTTTAAAAGTTGTCTTAGGACAAGCTGTCTTAGGATATCAGAAAGGACACCACAGAGTTCCCCTTTAAAGGGACATTTTCTCTTTTTGACACACGGTAACCTAAATATTTGTACCCCCATAATATGCTGAAATTTTAAAAAAAGGATATCAAAGAATAAAAAATAGCAACTATAAAAAAATTAGAAAGCAGGTAGTCTGAACTCACTTGTAATTGCTAAGGCATAAAAATATTATGTTTCCAAGGGAAACAATCTTACTTTACCAAGCCCAAGAAAAACATATCTAATTTAGAATTAATAAATTTTAAGGAAAATTAAAACAATATAATTAGCAACATGAGACACACGGGGGCTATGGTAACCAGGATGAAAACAGATGTGATTTTTTGTTGTTGTTGGACCACTGTAATTATTATACTGTTCATTTATTCGAGGGATTTTTTTACCCCATGCCCTAACTACCAAAATAGCCCTTGCCACCAGAACAGCTCTCTTACTTTTCTCTTTAAATACTTTTCTTAAATACCTGAGCATTTGAGATTTCAGACCACTTGTTTGCTATTTGTTAGTTCACAAGCCATTTTCACAATTTTTAAAAGAATGGTTGGATCAGACAATTGAGCACATCAAGATAATGTTGTGGATAATACGAGTCCTAAAAAATGCACTTCTTATGATATGCAGAAAACTGCATCAATTTTGCTGAAAAACACAATTTGTTCTTCTAGAACTGGATCTCATCTCAAACGTTTATCAAGGACATATGATGGACGTGATCCTGTGCGGAACACCACGTGCATTTGAGCAGCTCCTTGTTCTCGAATTTTCCATATACAGGGGGGATTTGAGTTGAGAAGTGTATCACTCACTCTCTTCTGTGTCTACAGAAATTGTGAGGGTTTTCCATTACAAGCTTACTGTTTAGAAACGCCACACATCTGTGTGTGACTCATGGCTCTGGACAGAGGGTAAGGAGGAGGTTCCTGGTGAGGACGTCTGTCTCTTGTCGTGGCTGCTGAATCAGCCTGCTCCCCACAGCTATGCCTTCATGGTGGGCACCTACCACTACCCATGTTGTACTAAATGCATTTTTTCAGCTTTGATGTCTCAAGAACTAAGCCCACTAGATCCCCTTTCGGTTTAGAACCATATTGTCAACAAAACAATCACATCTACAGTTATTGAAAGGCATTTGGAGAAACATTCTCAAGAAGGAAAGAATTAAAGAGAAACATTCTCAAGAAGGAAAGAAAACTTGCATAAAGCAAGTTTTCATCTAAATGCACTGGAGAATAAAAAGGTTCACAGTGGACAGGCTGGATGGCTCATACCTGTAATCCCAGCCCTTTGAGAGGAGGATCCCTTAAGGCCAGGAGTTCTAGACCAGTGTGGGCAACATAGCAAGACCCCCATCTCTATGAAAAATTTTAAAATTGGCTGGGCATAGTGGCATGCACCTGTAATCCTACCTATTGGGGAGGCTAAGGTGGGAGGATCACTTGAGTCCAGAAGTTTGAAGTTACAGTAAACAATGATCATGCCACTGTACTCCAGCCTGGGTGGCAAAACGAGAGCTCATCTATAGAAGAAAAAAAAAAATTCAAAAGGCCTCTGGCATTGCTCCAGGAAAGGACTACTACACCACAGAAGAATTGGGTTTTTGCCCAGTGGCCTTTGGAATGAACTGAACTTTACATACTTTTTAAAAATAGATGCCCTATGCAGTCACCTGGTAACAGAGGAATTTTCAAAGTCTACTCCATGGAATTCACGTGATACATATATTCCTCTGCAAGGGTTCATGTAGTCTATACCCCACTGACCCTGATCCCCAGGGCCAATACTATAGGATCTCTCCTACTTGAGTTTCCCTTTGCCAATGTCAATGATAACCCACCTTTAGCAGCAGGCCCTTACCTTGGGAACACCAAATTCCTTTCAGTTCTGGTAAGTTTATTTTAACAAATGTTATCTCTGTGCCAAAAATTGTATTTAGCCGCTGGAAATTAAAGAAGAAGATCTGGTACTTGATCTTGAAGAGCTTATAGGCAATTGCTATATAATATAATGTCTTAACCAAATAGCACAGACTGGGACCACTGGAACTCAAAAGAGAGGATCTTAACACAACCTTGTGGGAAGGGAGGAGAAAATGACATATAACCTCATTCCTAAAGGAAGAACTAGGAGTAGTCAATCCCAAAAAAGTGGGCAGGGTGTTCTTGGCAGAGAGAACAATATAAACAATGGCACAGCAATATAAAAAGAATGAGCTATAATAAGAAGTACAGCAGAGCAGTTAGGCATTAGTTAAGAAGTTAGAGAAGTGCAAGATAGAGGGTGAGGACAAGGGTAAGGCAAGGGAGAATAAATCTATAGAAGACAGGATGCGAAAAACCTTGAATGACCTGCTTAAGAATTTGGACTTTATTCAGTACACAATGGGGACTCTATAAAAAGTTTTGCTTTGTTTATGTAGGGAGTTGTTTGGGTAGGTCACATTCTATTAAATGTTCCTTTTAATTTTTTAAACAATGAAATTAATATTCATTATATTGTTTAAAAAATCTAGGAACTACAACCCCAAATAGCCAAAAATCTTGAAAAAGAATTAAAAAGTTAAAGATTTCACAATTTTAAAACTTACTACAAAGCAGTGTAATCAAAACTATGTGGTACCAGCACAAGGACAGGCATATAGGCCAATGGGATAGAATAGAGAGCCCAGAAATAGACCACCACATAAAATGATTATCAACAAGGACACCAAGGCCATTCAATGAAGAAAAGACAGTTTTCTTACAAATGGTATTTGGAAATTGGATAGCCATATGCAAAAAAATAAAGTTAGACCCTTACATCATATAAAAAGTTAACTTAAAATAATACCTAAACATAAGAGCTAAAACTATAAGACTCTCTGAAGAAAATATAGGGGAAAGCTTCATGGCATTGGATTTGGCAATGATTTCTTGGCTATGACACCAAAACCACAGTCAAAAGGGAAAATAGATAAAAGGAACACATCAAAATTTAAAACATTTGTACATTAAAGGACACTATCAACGAAATAAAAAGACAATCCATAGAATGGGTTTGCAAATCATATAACTGCTAAGGAGTTAATATGCAGAATTTATAAAGAGCTCCTACAACTCAACAACAATGACAAAAATCCAATTAGGAAATGAGCAAAGGACATGAATAGTCATTTCTTCAAAGAATACATACAAATGGCCAATAAACACATGAAAAGATGCTGGACATCATTAATCATCAGGAAAATGCAAATAAAGCCACAATGAGATACAACTCACCACCATTAGAATGCCTATTATCAAAAAAAAAAAAAAAAAAACCCAGGAAATAAATAATAAGTGTTGGTAAGGATATAGAGAAATTGGAACCCTATGCGATTTTTTGTGGGCATGTAAAATGGTGCAGCTGCTATTGAAAACAGTATGGAGGTTCCTCAAAAAATTAAGAATAGAAACGGACAGGCAACCAAAGCAAAATTCGACAAATGGGATCACATCAACTAAAAAGCTTCTGCACAGCAAAGGAAACAATCAACAAAGTAAAGAGGTAACTCACAGAATGGGAGAAAATATTTTTAAACTACCCATCTGACAAGGGATTAATAAGCAGAATATATAAGGAGCTCCAACAACTCAATAGGAAAAAATCAAATAATCTGATTAAAACACGGGTAAAGGATCTGAATACACTTTTCTCAAAAGAAGACATGTGAATGACCAACAGGTATATGAAAAAATGCTCAACATCATTAGTCATCAGAGAAATGCAAATCAAAACTATGATGAGGCTTCCATCTGAATCTTCTCCTTGACCCAACAATCATTTAGCAATAGATTGTTTAATTTCCATGACTTTGGGTAGAGATGAGTGTTTCTGTTGGAATTGATTTCTAATTTTATTCCACTGTGGTCTGAGAAGTTACATGGTAGCATTTCTATTTTTTTAAAATTTGTTGAGATCTGTTTTGTGACTTAGGATGTGATCAATTTTAGAGAAAGTTCCATGAGCTGACAAGAAGAACATATATTCAGTGTTATTTGGGTGGAATATTCTGTAGATGTCTGTTAGGCTCATTTGTTCTAGAGTTCTGTTTAAATCCATTGTTTCTTTGTTTATTTTCTGTTTGGAGGATCTGTCCAGTTCTGTCAGTGGGGTGTTGAAGTCCCCAGCTATTATGGCTTTGCTATTTATCATTTTGTTTAGGTCGAGCAGGATTTGATTTATGTATCTGGGCACTCCTATTTGGATACATAAATATTTAGGATTCTTAAGTCTTCTTGTTGAATTTTTCCCTCCACCGCTATATAATGACTGTCTTTGTCTTTATTTACTTTTGTTGCTTTAAAGTTTATGTTATCTGATATAAGAATAGCTATACCAGCTTTCTTTTGGTTTCCTTTTGCCTTGTATATTGTTTTCCATCCCTTCATCTTGAATCTGAACTAGTCCTTGCAGGTTAGATGCATTTCCTGGAGACAGCTTGTATTTTTTTTATCTATTCAGACAGCCTATGTCTCTTCAGTGGGCAATGCAAGCCAGTCACATTTATTGAGAGAATTGATATATGGGGTGGATTTCTGTTCATCCTGTTGAGTAGACTCTTACTGTTTTGTTTTACCCTTAAACCAGTATGGAATCTGGGTTCTAGACTTTATTTTCTTTTGTGTTTACTTTGGCCAGCCTAATAACTATGTGATGTGGTGATTGCCTTTTCGAAAGAAGACAGACTAATGGCCAACAAACATATGAAAAATTGCTCAACATTTCTAATCATCAGGGAAATGCAAATCAAAACCATAATGAGATATCACCTAACTCCAGTGAGAAGGGTTTTTATCAAAAAGTCCCAAAACAATAAATGTTGGCGTGGATGTGGAGAGATAGGAACACTTATACACTGATGGTGGGACTGCAAACTAGTATAACCTCTGTGGAAAGTAATATGGAGATACCTCAAACAGCTAAAAGTAGAACTACCATTTGACACAGTAATCCCATTACTGGGCATCTACCCAAAGGAAAAAAATACATTCTATAAAAAAGATATCTGCACTTGAATGTTTATAGCAGCACAATTCACAATTGCAAATATGTGGAAACAATCCAAGTGCCCATAAATACATGAGTGGATTCATAAAATGTGGTATATGTATACCATGAAGTACTACTCAGCCATAAAAAACAATTGTGATCTAACCTCTTATATTAACTGGGATGGAGCTGGAGCCCATTCTTTGAAGTAAAGTATCACAAGAATGGAAAAACAAGCACCACATGTACTCGCCATTAAATCAGCACTAATTGATCAACATTTATTTGCACATATGGAAGTAACATTCATCAGGTGTTAGGCAGGTGGGAGAGGGAAGGAAGGGATGGGTAAATCTACCCCTAATGGGTGTGGTGCACTGTCTGGGGATGTGCACGCTTATAGCTCTGACTTGGGCAGTGCAAAGTCAATATATGTAACTAAGTGTTTATACCCCCATAATATTCTGAAATCAAAAAAAAACTACAATGAGATATCATCTCACCCCAGTTAAAATAGATTTTATCAAAAAGTCAGGCAGTAATAAATGCTGGTGAGGATGTGGAGAAAGGGTAACACTTGTATACTGTTGGTGGGAATGTAAATTAGTGTATCCACTATGGAAAATAGTATGGAGCAGTAAAGCAAAAGACAATAAAAGCCTGAACTAGCTAGCTCCCTGTGAAAGAAGAATGGACATATTAGAAATACATTGAGAATCTAAAGTGCAAGATTTGGTGACTAATGATGAGCATGGAGAGGAAGAAATCCAGGTACCTAGCTTTAGAAACTTAGTGAATGGTGCACCATTACTTGAGACCAGATACAAAGAGAAACAGAAAATTAATAATTTGATTAGAAATTTAAAATACTGTAATTAAAATGTTAAATAATTTAATTAAAAATTAATCATTGGTAATGTGATTGTGGTGGTTTGTACTTTGTTAATATGGCTAACAGTGACTATTTCCCAGAGCTCTCTTCCTTGTATGATTGTGGTTAGAGTGGATGGTACGAGACGTTTTGCATGAGCTCTGGAGGGTGGACGTGAGGCAGCAGCCATAATGTTTTGATGTGCAAGAGGTTGCTGCGGGAGGACTAGGCACCGGTGCAGCACATGCACACTGTCACTTCTCTGCTGACTCGTCTCCTTGGCCTGGGGCAGCACCCCGTCCTGCAGCTAGTTATTCCACCTCCTCGTGGATATTCCTTTAGCTTTTCTGATGCCTGAGCCAGGCGAGTATTTAGCTACAAGACAAAGCGTGCCATCTCCTCTTGTAGACACCCACATCTTCAAAGTTGGAGGCGGTGAGAGACTGACACAGGTTCCACATATTTTCCTGGGTTCCAGCTTGTTGCTGCTCCTCTTCCCCCCTTTACATCCGTCTCCCCTTCGTGACTGCCTGCTGCAAACATTATGCTTCAACAGGAGACACAAAGACAACAGCCTCACAAGGACTGTAAACACATCTCACGACTGTGTAAAGTCAAATTTCTAGTGGTTTTGCTTCTCTGATCAAACCCTGGTAGAGAATTTGGTACCAAATAAGATTCCAGAGGTACAAAATTTTAAGAATGAATTCTCTGAATAGATTCTGGGTTACCTGGACTTTCTTCTCTGGTGTTACCAGATTTAAAAGTGTTAATGGCCCTGTATCCAATGGTAAAGGAGCCACTAGTATCATATAACATGCAGTGGCAAAACAGTTACACAAATTATCACACATTGACACCTTTAATCAAATGCCTAAAAAACAAGAGCTGGCAAGAACACACACACACACACACAGAGCAGAGGTGAGAGGTCATAATTTCCAACCAGATATAGAATCTTCAATTTGAAGCTAACATGTTTAAAGTCAAATTTGCAATTGTCCTAAAATATCAGATGCCCCTTCCTAACTTATTCATCTCTATCAATGAGATACTATTCTTCAATTTACTCAGACATGAAACCTAAAATAGATTCACTCATCTTTGATCTATTCCTTTTTTAAAAAATTGAGATCAAATCCACATAATATGAAATTCATCATTTTACCAATTTTAAAGTGTGCAATTCAGTAATTTTTAGTATATTAAAATGTTGTAAAACTATCACCACTATTTACTTAAACATATTTCCATATTTCTAAAAATAAACCCCATACTTCTCAATTTCCTCCTCCCCTCATCCTGGCACTACTAATCTACAATCTGTCTCTATGGGTTTTACTATTTTGGACATTTCTATAAATGGAATAAAAAAATATGCAGCCTTTGTGTTTAACTTCTGTCATTTAGCATAATGTTTTCAAGGTTCATCCTTGTTGTAGCATGTATCAGTACTTCATTCCTTTTCATAGCTGAATAACATTCCATTATATGAATATACCTCATGTGTATGCATTTGGTTAGTTGCTGTAAGCATTTGGTTAGTTTCCAGAGCCCTGAAAAAGTTGATT
The DNA here is from genome assembly GCA_008750895.1 of Mirza zaza. NCBI lineage: Eukaryota > Metazoa > Chordata > Mammalia > Primates > Cheirogaleidae > Mirza > Mirza zaza. Next base: position 196,388 of record VSMD01014581.1, read on the forward strand.
CTAATAGTTTTTGATAGATTTTTAGTTGTTTTCATGGTGGCATTGACTTTTGGAGTAGCTTACTCAATGATTTTCACAGAGATCAAAACTCATTCCTTTTTTTTCATCTACTATATCCAGAAAATCACCAAATCTAGCCAATTATTCCTCTAAAAACCACCTTTATTAATCATTACCACCACCAGGCACTATCATACTAGTTAAATCCATATGTTCTGGAATTATATATTGGTGTTTGAATACCAGCTCCACCACTTCCTATATATATGACCTAGAGCAAGTTAATTAAAACTTTCTATGCCTCAGTTTTACCATCTGTAAAACAGGATAATAAAAGTACCTATTGTTATGAGAATTAAATGAGTTAACACTTGTCAAGTGATTAGTACTGGGCCTAGCACACAATAAACAGTTGAAAATTTTTAGGCACTAAATTCATTCAGCAAATATATATTGAAACTAAATTTATTGAGATTATATACTCATCACTAGGACTATTACAGTGAACAAAACTAACAACAGATCTCTACTCTTGTGGAGCTTACGTGAAATCCCAAATATTCAGATTGCTATTTCTCAGATAACTTCTGTTGGAAAACAATTTTTCATGAGTTCCTCGTGTTTCTTCCCAACTTGTAAGCAGATGCACAGATAACCTTATATTTGGACCATATTCCTTTAGAGGAAAGAACAGGCTTGTTTATTGTGTATTATGATAAAAATGTCTTCCTCCAGGGCAAAGGCCAGGCAGGTATGCTTGCATCCCACCATAAAAGATTTAACTTTCTTAGGCTTGGGGTTCCTCAGCTCTGGCAAAAATGCATGGCACACACAGCATTCACTCTTCATCACCTCTGTGAGAGTTGAGGAGCAAGAGAAATGGATGTGAAACTCACACCTATGCTGCCTGCTGTGCCATGAGTAATAGAGTCCTTTGTCTCTGACTCAGGAGTCTCATCTCTTCTTTTTAGCTTACAGGCAGAGTAAGCTCTCAGATCTTTCAGTTTTTGACAGCTTCCTTCCAGTATGCTGTTACAAAGATGTGTTTCATAATCCTAATTTCTTTATCTGGCTTCCAGGCTCCTCCCTACCTATTCCCATGAATGCCTATTTTTTCTTAAAGAAGACCTTCTGCTTCATGGCCCAGTATTTTCATACATACAATATCATGCTCATTTCTACCTCTGACATTGGGCTCATATTCCACCCACTCCCTTTTTGGAATTCCTTTCCTTTTCCCTTTTTTTTCATAGTTGGCCAACGAAAATCCATTTCTTAAGACCTATTTCAAGTCCAAAACTAGCAAAAAACAAACAAACAAACAAACAAAAACCAATAACAAAAAACCATCCCCATTAATCACTCTTTCTGCAAACATCTGTGGTACTTAAGAACACATACACAGGCCAGGCAGGGTGGCTCATGCCTGTAATCCTAGCACTCTGGGAGGCCAAGGTGGGCGGATCGCTCGAGGTCAGGAGTTCAAAACCAGCCTGAGCAAGAGCGAGACCCCTGTCTCTACTATAAATAGAAAGAAATTAATTGGCCAACTAATATATATAGAAAAAATTAGCCGGGCATGGTGGCGCATGCCTGTAGTCCCAGCTACTTGGGAGGCTGAGGCAGTAGGATCACTTGAGCCCAGGAGTTTGAGGTTGCTGTGAGCTAGGCTGACGCCACGGCACTCACTCTAGCCAGGGCAACAAAGCGAGACTCTTTCTCAATAAAAAAAAAAAAAAAGGAACACATACACAGAGTTTGAGTATATATTATGCTATGTTTTCTAATAGTTCCATATGGGTATGCATTGCCTGCCCATTCTGATTTTAAGCAAGAAGGAAGAGTGCTGAGCACAAGGCATAAACTGAATATGATTCATTAAAGTGCACACTGAAGCCAGAGTTCCCAGATTCAGACACCCACTTCTTATTGGCTGTGTGACCTTGGGCATGTACGTTTTTTCTATGCCTCAGTTTCTTTAAATGGGAATCTTTAAAATGGGAATAATGATAATATAGATCTGACAGACTTATGAGAATTAAATTAATACACATAAAACATAACACCAAAAATCAGGTTAGAAACATCACAGAATTTAGAACTATAAGAACCTATGGAGGTGTGTAGTATAACAGAGGATTTCACATCCAAAGAAACCTTTCTTATAAAGCTCTTAAAACTGCCAGATAAAATTAAACAAACATCTTCTGTATGGAAAGAAAATAAAGGAAACAGCCAAAGGTAAAAGATGAAATGATGGCACAAATCTAAAGAGGAGGGTGAACACTAAAGCTGGTAGCTGTTCTAGAATATTTGCTGGTCCACAGTAATCTACAGCATTTGTTTTAATGGCCACTTGGAGACAAGACAGGAAGTCTCACATCCACACAGGTTCAAAAGTAAGACTGGAGACCCAAACATTTATCCAGGATTGCAAAAGATTATATGCTCAGTGAATAGTTAAAAGAGACATATACCCCTCAAAGGAATATAGTGAAAAAAAATAATTTATATATTGGTCATGGCACATGGTACAGGGTTCAAAAGTCTCCTTGAGAATTAATCGCATGTGAGACTTCAAACAAGGTTGCAGCTTGAATTTACATTTCCTTCATGTTCCAAAAAACCCAAATTAGAAAATTTTGTTCAAAGTGGTCATAGGTTGGTAGTCCCCAATCCCCTGGCAGAGCAAACACAAATTCTCTCCACTCAGGGGTCTAAGAATTCCCACAAAGTTCCAAAGAATGTTAGCTCAGAATAAAAATCACAAAATACATATGAAAAGAAAACAGAAACAGTATGTAAGGAAAAATGACCCGCCAAGATTTTAAATGTAGATATTAATGGCTACAGAATATTTTCTTTTATCTGGGAATATTTTAAAATTTATTTTTTTTCTTTTACTTCATTATATTATGGGGGTTCAGATATTTTTAGGGTTACATATATTGCCCCTGCTGCCCCTCCCCCCCACCGTGCCAGAGCTTCAAATGTGTCCAACCCCCAGGTGGTGCGTACCACTCCCATTATGTAAGTATACACACTTCCCCTCCTCTCCACCCTCACCTGCCCACCACCCGATAAAATTTTTTTTTTCTTTTCTTTTTTTGGCATTTTGGTTACCTTGTATATCTTTGCCTCTCCCTAAGAAGGGTTAGAGGCATTCCCTTCCCCCCCACAATACTCGCCACACCCCCAGGATGTGGGTCTCCCCCCCATCCTTGGTGAGTACTACCGCCATTTGAGCACCATAGTTTTCATTAGTCAGTACCAATTTGATGGCGAGTAGATAAGTATGTAGAATATGTTTAAAAGTAAGACAATTAATTAAAAATATGAGAAAAAAATAACAGGCTGTGTTTGGGTGAAAAACCTAAATAGATATATAAACAAAAAAAATATAATAATTGAATTTAAAACTCAATAGACAGGTTAAATTACAGTAGAGTGACCAGAAGAAGAATTAGTCAATTGAAAAACAGAGCTGAAGAAATTTTATAGAACTCAGCCTAGAGAAATAATGAAATGGAAACTAAGAAAGGTTAAGAAACATGGAAAATGAAGGGAGAGAGCTACATATACTTCTATTTGACTTTACGGAAGAGAGGTTAGATAGTGTGGAAGAGAGACAATATTCAAAGAGATATTAGTCTTTTTAATAAACGGTTTTGGGAAAACTGAATAATCACATATAAAAGAATGAAGTTGTACCCTCACATATACCATATAGGAAAATTAACTTAAAATAGATTAAAGACCTAAGCATAAAATGTAAAACTATAAAACTCTTAGAAGAAAACATAAAGAGAAAGCTTCATGGCATTGGATTTGGCAATGATTTCTTGGATATGGACCTTAAAAACACACAACAAAAAAAAAATAGATAAGTTAGACAACATCAAGATTTAAAACATTTGTGCATCAAAGGACACTATCAACTAATTGAAAAAGCAACCCATAGAATGGGAGAAAATGTTTGCAAATCATCTATCTGATAAGGAATTGATATCTGGAATATGTAAGGAACTCCTGCAACTCAACAGCAACAACAACAACAAACTCAATTTCTAAAAACAGGCAAAGGACTTGAGTAGATATTTCTCCAAAGAAGATATACAAAGGCTCAATAAGCACATAAAAAGATGCTCAACATCACTAATCAATCAGGAAATGCAAATCAAAACCACAATGAAATATCACCTCCCACACTGAGGAATGATATTTGGACTGACAACTAATTTCTCAACACCATAATGGAAGACAAAGTAGAGAAGCATAATTTCCCTAAGAGATTGACATGATAAATATCTATCTAAAAATACATAATTTATTTTAAAAATCTTACAAAAATAAAGAGGAAAATAGGAAAATTTCAGATAATTAAAAACTGGAACTTTACTAACATCAAATGAACTTCTAAAGAATATACTTTGAGAAGTAGAATGGTATAAGAAAAAAAGTTTGAGATTCCAGAAGGAACAATGAGCAAATAGTCTAACAAATATGTAGGTAAATCTAAAAAAAATATTGACCATGATAAAAATAACTAATTTATGGAATAAAAAATAAAACCAATAGGAATGTAAACAATGATAGCATATGAGTTGGGGAGATTGAGCTGAGTAACAGCATTCTAAGCTTCCTTGTATTAGTTAGAAAGGAAGAGAAATAAATAGCTTCACTCTGCAGTAAGTAAATTACATTTATTAGGATTTCTAGGGTACCCATTATAATAATAATCATCTAATAAATCATCTAATCATCTAATAATAAACATCTAATAAAGGGGGAATATGGAATAAGGAGATAAAATTCTAATCCAAAAGAAATCAAGAAAGGAATGGGAATAAGGAAACAGAAAAAGCAGCAGAAATAGAAAGTTCAAATTAAGATATTAACAGTAAAAATGCATCTAAATGTAACAGTAATTATAATAAACAGACCAAGCTCTTTGGATTGAAAGTCAATATGGAAGAAATTTTTTGAAGGGTTTTAAAAGGAATTTTTAAAAATTCACTTAATTTGTTGTTTACAGGATACTTAGAACATAGAGACAAAGCAATGTTGAAATTTAAAGAATGGCAGTTTACTAACTGAAAGAAAGCTTACATAGCTATATTATTAATAATATCAAACAAAACTATTACTAAAATAAATGGTCACTACATAATGTTTTCATTGAAAAGGAAGATATAAACTACTAAACTCTTATGTACCTAATAACACAGCTTCAAACTATTAACATATAAAGTAAAAAATAACAGAATAACAAAAAAAATTGCCAAATCTACCATCATTGTGACAGATTCTAACATACCTCTTTCAGTAACTAATTGAACTGCTGACTAAAATACCAATAGGGGATTATTTAAACAACACCATAAGCTTGATCAAACTGATTATATATATATATATAATGTAGTACCAGCAAGTGAAGAGTATACTTTTACAAAAATTAGACATAACTAGGTCACAAATTATGTCCTAACATATTTGAAATAATCAGTTTCACACAGATGAAGTTCTCTGAACCCAATGCAATTATAGTACACACCAATTTTTTAAAGATAATTTTTTAGCATGTATATTTGAAATTTTGAATTTGAAAACATTTAGACCTGAGTGATAAATAATAATGAAAATATGTATCAAAATTCGTAGGATGTAACTAAACCAGTATTTGAGAGAAATGGACAGTCTTAATTGCCCATATTATCAAGAAAATGATGCAAAAATCAATGAATTAACCAACTAACTTAAGAAGTTAGGAACATAGCAATTAAAAGAGATTCAAAGAATTGCAAGGAAAGAAATGATTTATTCATACATTAAACTAATGTTTATTGAGCACCTACTATTAAGCATTTAAGATTCAGCAGTAGGCTGGGCACGGTGGCTCATGCCTATAATCCTAGCACTCTGGGAGGCCAAGGTGGGAGGATTGCTTGAGGTCAGGAGTTCGAGGCCAGCCTAAGCAAGAGCATGACTCTGTCTCTACTAATAATAGAAAAATTAGCTGGACATGGTAGTGCACGCCTATAATACCAGCTACTTGGGAGGCTGAGGCAGTAGGATTGGTTGAGCCCAGGAGTTTGAGGTTGCTGTGAGCTAGGCTGACGCCACAGCACTCTAGCCCAGATGACAGTGGAGACTCTGTCACAAAAAAAAAAAAAAGACTCAGCAGTGATCTAAACAACATCTTTGTCCTCATGGATCTTAAAGCCTCCATAACCAAATGTGGAAATAAGCATAATACTGGCTACCAAGAGATTTGAGTTCCCTCCCACTCTCCTAGTAACCAGCTGTGTGTCTTAGGTAAATCATTTATTTTCACCTTGCCTCCTTTTCCTTATTTTAGAGAGGAGATTGTAATATCTTTCCTATCTATCATGTGATAAAATCAGATGGGATTCGATGACATAAAGAATATCTTAGAAAAGTGTAAGCATTATACAGATATAAAAAGATTATTATTAATACTTTAAACATCCGCATTCCATTTACTATCATTGCCTTCCTAGTCTTGGAGAAATACAATGACAGCTGGGTTTAAAATGTTCCCTCCTTTACTTGGCTAAAGGCCATAAAATGGGTCTGGCTTACAAGATGGCTTCAAATCTTACTGCTGGGAGAGACTCAGTGCTGGGTCACCTGTTGCTGTGAAATCAAAGATACAGCATAAATCTACTCTCAAGTAGGTCTTTATGCCTTGTGTTTCTGCAACTCCTTCCCTGCCCTTTTTTTTTTGAGCTGGAGTGCCCTGGGTGGAGTGCTGCGGCATCATCATAGTTCACTGCAACCTCCAACTTCTGGGCTCAAGCGATCCTCCTGCCTCAGCCTCTCGAGTAGCTGGGACTACAGGTGTGCACCACCGTGCCCAGCTAACTTTTCTATTTTTAGTAAAGACAGGGTCTCACTCTTGCTCAGGCTGGTTTCACGGTCCTGAGCTCAAACAATCCTCCCTGCTGGGCCTCCCAGAGTGCTAGGATTACAACCTTATTTCTGCAACTCTGAACAATGGAATTTAGCACTTGTCAAATCCCACACTTCAAGATCATAGATTCTTGACACATCAAACATGAAATTAAAAATTGCCTCTCATAAATCATTTATGGTTCCTTTGAAAGGAAAAACTATTTAAAAAATTACCTCTCATAGCAGTCAGTTTTTTTAATTCAAGACTCTTTTACTGAGCATTTCTTACATGCTAGGCGTTGGAAATTCAGAGATTACAATTTAGTGGTGAGGCAGACAAAATAGTCTAGCATTCTCTCAACACAAAGACATGAGAATCATCAAACAGTACCCCACCCTACTCCTACCCAAGCCCCTTATTATACCATCTTTAGAGCTGAACTAACAAAGAAAATGAGGGCATAGGTAGATGGTGCTGGTTTCATTTGTTGTTGCCATATTCCAGGGGCCTAGGGTAGGTTCTCAATAAATATTCATTGAGTAAATGGATAAATGAATTGTACAGAACATAATGAAAGAAGGCCTTGATAGCCAGCACACATTACCTAACAAATACTTGCAGATTGCCTTGGAGACCAAGGAAGATGTATCTAGCCAACTTCCCTCCATCCTCCCAAACACTTGCCAGGCCTCTCCCTCCTGCCTCAGGACATGTGGCCCAATCAGCTCTACCTCTGTGTTCCCCTGTAAAACCTGGCTGGCCCAGACACCAGGTGAAAGAGTGCTGTCACCCTCTGAATACCCATCTCATACTAGGCTGAGCTTGGCCTTGTGTCCTATGAACAAGGCTGACTTGAAAGAGGACCACACCCTAAGGGAGAAAATAATAGGACTTTCCATCTTCAAAGCTCCTCCCTACCCAATCATTAATTTTAGATGGATGATCTGGTGCCTGGCAGGCTGCTGTAATTAATTTCCTATCTGACAAAGGAGCAGATTGTGTGTTTTGGGGGAAGGAGGGAGGGACAGAGGTTATACACTCTACCTCAAGGCCACATGGTCAGGTCAAAGACAGCAGGTGGTCACAGAATTTTATTCAATCATAGCCCATTACTATTCTCTCTTACTGTTCATTACCATTGAGTTTTTTATGATTTCTCCTTCTCATTTATGCAAGTCCCTATTAGTAGAGTCTTTCTCTCGTGTGTGTGCATGTGTGTATACATGTAATTTGAAGAGGGTTCACAAGTTGGGTCAAGACTATCAGAAATGTCCCTGAAATTGATCCTCTGTGTCCCTTCCCATGGCTACAGCCCTAGTTCAGGACCACTCACCTGTGGCCTGGACTTTTCAATCCAAGTTTAAAACCTGTTAACAGTGTGTAGATAAATTAAACAAATAAGCAAATAAATATAATGCTAATCATTTTTGATAATGTACAATCATACACCTAATTTTGAGTTCATCAGATTTTCTGAACAAAAATTAAAATATGTGGTCTGAAAATAGGGCAGATGAATTGAAATTGGGAAATGTCCTAGGAAATGTGTCATGCTGCGCCATGCCTGTGTCCTACAACCATTCCTTCAACATTTCAGGACTAATAGAGAAAATATTTCCTTCCTCTACCTAAACCCACTGCCATATTTAAAATGAGATTTATCAGTTGTCAACACAAGAAAATAAATTGCCTTTATATTGCTATTTAAGTCTCTATCTGGGTCAGGAAGTCATAAACCTTTCAGTTCCTCTTGATAGGCTGGGAGACTAAAGCCAAGATTGGCCTTGAATTACTCTGCTTTCTTTGCTTTACTTCCAGTTTTCAATCAATCAAGTGTTTTTGGAGAGTCCAATGCTAATAAGTGTCTAGGCTTGTGTTGGAAACTATTGTTAAGAAGGTATATTTATTAGTCTCTTACTATGTACCAGGTACTAGGTTAAGAATTTTTGATGCTTTATCTCTTTTAATGCTCACAACAGCCTTTTGCAAAGGATTATTATGATGTCAATATCGTGGATGAGAAGAGTAAGGCTTAAAGAGATTAAGTAGCCTATCCAAAATCTTATACAGGTAGTACATAGCAAAGCTAAACTTTAAGCCCTATACTGAATGTGCTGTTACAACAAGTAGCTTACAGTCTATCTGGGGAGTTAAGACATTCACATATGAAACAATTGGAAAACAGTATCCCTTGAAATGCTAAGATGTGACTCCTTAAGTCACAAATTATGATGGTTATCCAAGGCCAGATTGAGATTTGTTTTTCTGAACCCTGAGGGACATTCAGGAGGAATGAGCCTCAGTTTTTAAAACAAACTAAAAGTTTATAAGAGCCCTGAGTTTTATACAACCAAAAAATGCATGGAGTGAAGGTATAGGGTGAGCAGACAAGAGAACTTATGGGGAAATACTTTCAGAGCTAATAACTTGTATTTGTCAAACACTATCCAGTTCACAGAGCATTTACTCTCTCTCACACACACACACAAACACACACATATATATAAACTATGTTTTTGAGACAGAGTCTTGCTCTGTTGCCTGGGCTAGAGTACAGTGGCATCCTCATAGTTCACTGCAACCTCAAACTCCTAGGCTCAAGTAATCCTCCTGCCTCAGCTCCCTCAGTAGCTGGGACTACAGGCTCACACCATCAAGCCCAGTTAATTTTTCTACTTTTTGTAGAAATGGGGTCTCACTATGTTTCCCAGGCTGGTCTCAAGCTCCTGGTCTCAAATGATCCTCCTACCTCAACTTCCCAAAGTGCTAGGATTACAAGCGTGAGCTGTATGTCATTTCACATATATCATGTCACATCATCCTCACAACAAACGTGTGAGATACAAATTATCTCTATTTTACAAGTGAAGACAAAGCATTCATTAAGTAGCTTGCCACACATCGCTGAGTGATGTTCCAAAGTGGTCAGAGTAGAGACTGAGACCCAGATCCTCCCAGCTCCTCCCAGCTCCTACATTTTCTGCTATGACTCACTGCCACTCAGGACTTAGGCAGCCCACTGTCCAGTCTGGCTAGTTTCCCTGGGAGCTTTCCTACCTGGCCTTCTAGTCAATGAGTCCGGCTGGAGTCCCTTCCATCAGTCCAACTGGAGGGCTTTACCAACTGCCATGGAAGCTTCCAACAGCCACATTCCACCCACCAACGCTTCTGCCTTTAGAGAATCAGAAACCCCCCAGTTTTGGGGGCAGAGAATTGGATATATTCATGAAGCCTCAAGCTCCTAAAACCCATGATGATCCTTTTTCTCCTGCAGCAACTTTTACTCTGTACACCAAGGAAAAGCTGGTCGTTGGGTGATTTCCCAGGCCATTTGGACATTGTGAAACTTGACATGAGAGAAATTTCTGGAACTCTGCTTTTGGGTATCTTTATAGTCTTTTCTCTTTCCCTAAGCTCCCCTGTGATTATAGATAGTCTAACTTGCCTGCAGTCAACAAATATTTATTGAGCAACCATTAGGTGCCAGAGACTATTCTAAGTTGGGAGGATATATCACCGAGCATCACAGAAAAAGTGCTTGCTGTCATGAAACTTGTAGCAGGAAGAGCCAAATTGACTAAATAAATAACATGCCAAATGGTGATGGGCACTGTATTGTAAAATAAAGTTAAGGAGTTAGAAAACAGCTAGTGGAATGAGGTCTATTTTGGGAGGCTGAGCAGGGAAAGCAACTTTAATGGGGCACCTAAATACAATATGGGAGCAAGCAAAGCCAATTGGCCCTCAAGGGAAGGGCTTTCCAGGCACAGAAAACACAGTGCAAAGACCCGAGGTGAGTTCATTTTCAGGTTATTCAAGGAATAGTAAGGAGGCCAGGGTGGCTGGAGCAGGATGAACAAAGGGGAGCGTGGTAGTAGATGAGGTCAGACTGAGCAAGTGAGGGACACGGTTTTGTAAGGCCTCGTAGGCCCATCAAAGATTTCTGCTGTTTCAGGTATTCAACCTCATTCAAACGAACCGAGCCATTATCTTAGGCCAGAATTGCTGGGTACAGAGATGACTAATCCAAAGTCTTCACAGTCAAGAAGCTCAGAGTCTAATGAAGAAAATAGACAGGTAATAGGTAACCATATCCCAGTGTAATGAGCACTATGATAGAATTAAGCACAGAATGCTATAGTAATATTAATATAACAGAGAGGACTTGATGCTGATGGGGGACGTCAGAGAAAGTGAAGTCTAAACCCGTGCTAATCAACAAGGTGGCCATTAGTCCAATGCAGTTATTAAGGCTATGAAATGTGCCTAGTATGACTGAGGAACCAAATGTTTAATGTTAATTAATTTAAATACAAAACTGAAGCAGTGTGAAATATTTTTCCATTAAATACAACCTTAACAGTTTTGGTAGGACTATGTCCACTTTTGCCATTGCATCATATGCTATTATTGTTTTGTAGGGCTCATGTGCTTTTTTACTTTTTAAAATGTGGCTACCAGAAGCTGGGCACTGTGGCTCATGCCCGTGGTCCCAGATACTCAGGAGGCTGAGGCCGGAGGATCACTCGAGCCCAGGAGTTCAAGACCAGCCTGGGCAACATGATGAGACATCATCTCTAAAAAGATGGAAAAAATTTAAAAGAAAATTTCAAAATGTGGCTACTAGAAAATTTACAATTAAATAAATATATGGCTCATATACTATTTCTATTGGCCAGCACTAATCTAAACTAAAAGTGGAAGAGATGAGCCGGGAAGTAGAAGCAACCTCTAGGCAGAGGAGCCTCCATGTGCCAAAGCCTAGAGAGTAGAGAGAACATGGCACCTTCGAGGAATTACAAGTGAAGCAGTATGACGAGTCCTGAGGCGCCAGTGAGGAGCGAGGGAGATGAGGAGGGAAAGGTGAGAAGCAGCCAGGTCCCAAGGCCTTGTGTATAATACGGCAGAATTTGAGCTTTACCTCGAGCATAAAAGGGAGCTACTGAGGGATTCAAACATGGAAGCCTCCTGAGCAGCAAGGAGTATTGAAAAGGTCACCCTGGCCATCATGTGGAACGTGAATGGAAGAGAGGCGAGAGTAGAAGGAGCAAGACCAATTAGTGCTGGTTGTAAAAGTGAGGCGAGAGTCCAAGGCAGTGAGAGTGGAGGGGCAGAGAGACTTGGCTCAGGTGTGACGTTGTGAGAGGTCAGGTTGGCTAGACTTGTCATTCGAAAAGTATGAGGAATGAGGGCAAGGGGGGACTTAAAGGCCAGTCCCTAACACTGCAGGCTCTGAGGAGCAAACAACTACTGCCCTCCAAACTGAATGTCCAGGCAAACGACTGAGCCACTAAACTAAAGGGACACAGGTGTGAGGGCTGACCTAGGTGGCCATACTTCCCCTCTCTGTAAAGACCATGAGTAATAGTTAGTGGGGAAAAAACTCCTGGAATCCTACTTGGGCATCTTGTTTGTCTTCAATTAGTGTGATTTTTGGAAGTCAGTGTATCCCATGGTGCCAGGCACAGCTCCAGCATTTTCATTTCCTTCGATCAAAGGATGGCTGCGAGACAAGATTCTGTCTCTCATACATAGGCTCAGGGATAGTTGAATGTATTAGAGGTGATTCCCTCTGCTTCAGCGGCAAGCAGGGAAGAAATATTAACTATAACAGAGAGCCACATCCTATCTCAGCAACCCAGGGGCTTGCCCAGATTTTGTAGAGCCTAAAATTTATATCAGTTGTTGGCTGGGATTTTTTTTTTTTTTGGGGGGGGAGGTCTCTTTAAGGAAAAGAATACTAAATGATGGATTCAAAATAACTAAGTAGGTCCTCATGCAAATGGGAGGCCCTGGCACTAAACTTCTTCATTAGCTCATGGTATATCTGCCTCAGTGTCAGTCGTTTTTTCATCCATCAAATGTGTATCAAATATCTAATGGGATATGGGCACTGAGCCGGGTACGGGGATATAAACATGAATGAGACCAGATGTAGGCCCTGCCATCAAGAAGTCCACCATTCAGAGGAGAAGGTAGATGAACTCCATTGTAGAACCGCATCACGAACACAAGGATAAGATTTATCCACAGAGTATTATGCATGTAGAGAGGAGGGGCACTCAACTCACCAGCAGGGAAGGGTGGTCTGGGTGTCTTCCTGAGGGATGTGACACCAGGGGGTTGTGTAAGATGTGTGAATTACTTAAACACTATGTAGAAAACAGGTTTGGGGTAATATTCTGTGTCCCATGAAGGTGGGAACTTTGTTTTTTAAAACTAGAAGGTCCTTAAATGCCAAACCCAGTTCTTGCTAAAAGTTTCATCACTGCCAAGATGAACTGCTTACTACTAGCTTGAGATTCTCCCAGAGTAAAATGACAACCCTTTTATGGACAGAATTGTGTGTGGCTCCCCCTTCTCCCTGACCCCACCAAATTCATCTGTTGAAGCCCTAACTCCCAAAGTGACTATGTTTGGAGACAGGAGGTAATTAAGATTAAATGAGGTCATTCTGTAAGTGACCGTCTATTACTTTCGTGTCTACCCCTTGGCACTTAGTATGTTCGTTGCTGAGTGATATTTTCTGACTCCAAATGTGTGAGGGTTTTCCACACTGATACTACAATTCTCCAACACCAACGGGGTGTCTGCCTTAGTCTATTTTGTATTGCCATAGAAGAGTACCTCAGGTTGGGTAATTTATAAAGAAAAGAGGTTTATTTAGCTCATGGTTCTGCAGACTGTGAAGTTCAAGGTTATGGCCTTGGCTTCTGGCAAAGACTTTTATGCTATGTCACAACAGAGCAGAGAAGGTCAAAGGGGAAGTGCATGTATGTGAAGAGAAGGAAACCTGAGAAAGTATCCTGGCTTTGTAACAACCCACTCTCATAGTAACTATTCCAGTCTCATCAGAGCAAGAATCCACTCAGTACTGCAAGAATGGCGCCAAGCCCTTTATGAGGGATCCACCTGCTTGACTCAAACACCTCCCACTAGGCCCCACCTCCCAACATGGCCCAATGGGGACCAAATTTCAACAAGACTTTTGGTGGAGACAAACAAAGCATAGCAGTGTCCAACACTTCAATTCGATGCTGACACTAACTAGTCGAGCTGGCACAGACCCCACAGGTTAAGGGTTCTATCCCTAAGACTTCTCCCACTTCAGGTGCCCAGGCTACCTGCACTGCCACCTGACTGCAAATTCAAGGGTTCCCATGACTCCCCCTTAAGTTCAGCCATTTGCTAGAATGACTCACAGAATTCAGGAAAGCACTTTGCTTACATTTACAGGTTCATTTAAAAAGATACAACTGCGAGGCGTGGTGGCTTACACCTATAGTTCCAGCCACTTGGGGGGCTGGGGTAAGAGGATTGCTTAAGCCCAGGAGTTTGAGTCCAGTCTTGCAACATAGCAAGATTCCATCTCTGAAAAAAACAAGATGCAATTCAGTAAGAGGCAAATGGAAGAGATGCACCAGGCAAGGTACCAGCAGGGCTTGCAGAGTTTCCATGCTCTCTCTGGTTGTACTGTCCTCCCAGGACATCAGTGTGTTCACCAGCCCAGAAGCTCCCAGAGTCCTATTGTTCAAGAGTTTTTATTAATATTACAAGTCTTCAGCCATCCCCCTTCCCCTAGCCAGGTCAGGAGTTGGGACTGAAAGTTTGGTCTTTCTGGTGACAGCTCCCATTCTGAAGATATCTAGGGGCTCCAACCTGAGTCACTTCATTAGCATAGCTTCTGGTGTTGTTGAAGGGATTCCTTGTGAATAAATAATAAAAGGCACTGCATGGCCAGGTGTGGTGGCTCACTTCTGTAATCCTAGCACTCTGGGAGGCTGAGGTGGGGGTATTGTTCGAGGTCAGGAGTTCAAAACCAGCCTGAGCAAGAGCAAGACCCCGTCTCTACTATAAATACAAAGAAATTAATTGGCCAACTAAAATTATATAGAAAAAATTAGCCAGGCATGGTGGTGCATGCCTGTAATCCCAGCTACTCGGGAGGCTGAGGCAGTAGGATTGCTTGAGTCCAGGAGTTTGAGGTTGCTGTGAGCTAGGCTGACGCCACGGCACTCACTCTAGCCTGGGCAACAAAGTGAGACTCTGTCTCAAAAAAAAAAAAAAAAGAAAGGCACTGCTATCACCCAGGAAATTCAAAGTGTTTTGGAACTCTTCGTCATGAACAGGGGACTAAGACCGAATATACTTTTATTATACCACAATTCCACACACGTGTTAATTAAACACATATCAGTTAATTCCTTGACTAGCTTGAAGCCCAAGAAGCATGATGAGGGACTAAGAAAATGGCAAAGAAATCTCCATTCTTTGAAATCAGAAAGATTATGGGAGACCCTTAATTTTGTGACAGGCCATTCTGCCAGAGAACGTATAGCCCCAATTCTATACATAACCTTGAATTTGGTGAATAAATAGATAAAATGGCATATACTTCAGATTTTTCTATTCTTTTCTTTTCTTTTTTTTTGCAAAAAAGGCTAAATTTCTTATTTGGAAGCTTCCATTGATTTAGCCAATCATGAGGCTCCTTGAGTAGTCTTTATTCCCTGACCCCCTCATGAAGCCTTGTGAGCTAACAGAATGACAAAAGGCAGAGGCTGGAATACAGTGCCCTTGGCACCTCTGTGGCTGAGAAAACCCCCATTTCCATATGCAGGATCTTGCCAGAAGCTGCTTCTGAGTGGGTTGCAAAGACACAGTGGGCCTTAGAAAGATGCATCAGCACCAGGAAAGTGTCAAAGCAGGTCAGCAGGGCTATGCTGCAGGAATCAATTATGCACTAGGACTTGGCTGCCTTTCAAATGCTCTTTTCACCACTGTTCCAAGGGCTCTTGCATTAAAAAGCACTCAGCTCTCTGCCCTCCCCACAGCTTCCCACATTACAGTTTCTCACATGTTGTTCACTGAAACCGAGATTACCTGCTGAAGGATGGTTGGATATTTGGAACTCAGGAATCCCTGGATCCTCAGGTTGAGGTAGCTCAAGAGATCATCCTGTTCATTTCCAGTGTGCATGCTTATGTTGAGAATAGACAAGGCTTGAAACATTCTATTTGTTCCCTGATTTACTCCCCATTTTTTGAGGCAACAGACTGAGCCAGATTACCTCTACTTCAGCAGTAGAGAGAGGCCTAGGTGAAAGTTGCACCACCTCATCAATCCACCCTGAGTCTGAAATCAGGGTCTATTTATGTGATGTCTGCTCTTTCCTCATCTTCTATCCTACCAAGACCCAAGCTAGGAAATAGGAGGGTGACCAATTATCATGGTTTTTCTGGGACTGAAGAGGTTCCTGGAACACAGAACTTTCTTGCTAAGACTAGGAAAGTTCCAGGCAATCTGGGATGAATAGGTCACCATAGGAAATAGCTGAGACTGATCTGAAACAAATATAGCCCCAGATGGGTTTTTGTGAAGCCAGATTCAGAGCCTGGTTTTATTTGGAAGGTGAGTGATTCTGCTATACTGTTCTCTTGAATTTAGCAATAAATAATGATGTGTGGCTACACAAAAATGAATCTCTATAGTTGTAGAGAGGATAAGCATATGGACTCCAAAATAAAAATCCACAAAAATATAAGTTTTAAAAGAACAGGAATCATGATTTCTTTATATCTATCGCTGACTACAATGCGTGGCACATAGTGGGTATCCAATAAATTTTTATGAAATAAATGAGTAAACAAATAAATTCCAGCTCTGGCTCTATCATTACCAGCTATATGACATTAATCAAGTTACTGAACTTCTTTAAGCTTCTGTTTCTCCATCTTAAAGTGGGGATGACAATAATAAGCCACTTTATCATTGTCATGGGATGAATTGTGTTCCCTTCCAAATTTATATGTTGGGATCTAACCTCCAGTACCTCCAAAGTGTCCTTACAAGAATTGGAAATTTGTATACACAGAGACTCTGGACTCATGTGCACTCAGAGGAAAGACTATGTGAGGACACATCAAGAAGGTGGCCATCTGCAAGCTAAGGAGAGAGGTCTCAGAAGAAACCAAACCTACCAAAACCTTGATCTTGGACTTTTAGCCTCCAGAATTGTGGGAAAATAAATTGCTGTTGTTTAAGCCATCCAATCTGGGGTATTTTTTTTTTTTTTGGCAGCCTTACCCAACAAATAAAGGTTAATTAAAAGAAATAATATACATAAATCACCTAGCATATGAATTCTCAGTTAATATTTCTTGTTCTTATTACTATTGCTACTAGTAAAAACATCTGAAGCCAGATGCAGTTGCTCACACCTGTAATCCTAGCTGCTTTGGGAGGCTGAGGCAGGAGGATTGCTTGAGCCATGCAGTTTAAGACCAGCCTGGCAAAGTAAGAACCCATCTCTCCAAAACCAAAAAATTAGTCCAGCATGGTGGTACATGCCTGTAGTCCCAGCTAATTGGGAGACTGAGGCAGAAGGATCTCTTGAGCCTGGGAGTTCGAGGCTACAGTGAGCTACGATTGTGCCACTGCACTCCAGCCTGGGTGACAGAGCGAGATCCTGTTTCTAAAAAAAAAAAAAACAGAAAGAAAGATCTTCTGAGCAGGGCACTGAAAAAAATATACAATATATACAAAAACATGCAAAAGAGAATCATAAGAATTAAGAGTTATTAATTACACCTGAGGACCTTGAGAGACAGAAAACTGAACATGTCCTGCATACCATGCACCACACTGGGATCACAAAGAGTTTATGTCTGATTAAATAATGTTCTAGCCCAGAGCACCTCAAACTTTAAAGTATATATAAATCACCTGGGGATCTGGGGCCTGAGAGTCTGCATTTCTGCCAAGCTCCCAGCTGATTCTGATGCTGATGGTCAGAGGATCACACCAGGCAACACTGAAGAAATAGGTCGCTAGTTCCAAGAGGGGGTTATAAGTTAATTGGATACACAAGACACAAAACCACATACATCAGGTGTCTAGAAAATACTCGATAAACTGGATCCTATATCCATGTATATAATGACTAGAGATTGCAGTATCATGTAAGTATGTACACAATTCAGGGCCCTCCAGTTAAGGTGTTCAAGCAGGTAAAGTTATTTGGAGAATTTCTGAAGGAAGAAAGGAAGGCACTTGAGTTGGTAGGGGAAAATGAAGAAAACATTGTCTGCAAGAGAACCTCACTGGGTTCAAGCAACCTTAAATGGTGCAAGCAAGGCTGTATTTAATTCCTTATTTCCCTACCCAAATATGGACAGAGGTGGCATTTTGCTGCTCCTTTAGAGGGGGAGAGCAAGGGAGGAAGGTGTGGGTGTGTTTATGGCACTGTTTGCTCCAGCTAGCTAATGTTTGGTTTGCTTATCTTTGGAGAGTATAATGGGTGTTGGTGCCAGCTCGGAGGCCACCTGATCTCAGACTCTAAAGTCATTAAGGAAGCTACCAGGAGGTAGGTAGGCCTCCATGTGGGCCTGCAGCCAGAGCTTCAGGGAAAGGGAGCATGGAAAAGGAAAATAGACTCCTGGGTTGTTTAAGATGAACATCGTTATTAGAGCCCCAAAATCTATATCACTAGGGCTATTACTGATGCTCCAAGAAGAGGTCCCTTCCAGGTACTCAACCATATACAGGTCAGATTTACCTTGTACACTGAGACCCAGGAAGTTCCATGGGGCAATCAGATATGGATTCAAGAACTCCAGGTACCTTATGTTTTCAGTGTTTTTCTGGAGTTGGAGGATGGATCAAGAAGGAATTGCAAAAATTCCAGACCCTGAAAACTTGAATTAATCAGCTGACATCCAGGTATTCTTTTGCAGGAACCTAGGTTTCTTGCATGTTAAGTGCTCAAGATGATCCCTGCTGGTAATTTTTCTCCCTGAATAGATATTTTGAGGGCTTCACTCAAACTTTAGGATCAAATACGTTATTGAGTTTAGATTAGAAGTTTGGACTTTGGAAGTTTGGCAGCTGCTTCAATCTGGGAGAGCCACTTAACCTCTCTGAAGTCTCAATTTCCCATATTTAAAAAATAATATTTATTTCCAAGTAAATCAGGGATTAAATGATAAGCATATAAAGTGTTTGGCTTTTATTACTATAATTTTTTCTTTCTTTACCCCACTTAATGACGCTCACTTTCACGATACAATGTCAGACCCCAAAAAGGCAGTAGGGGCTGTGGGCCTATTTCCCTCCCCTCCTCCCATCCTGAAGTCTACTCCAGCGCTTCTCTGTTAGATAAACTTAATTGAGCATCTCCTGTATGCCAAATAAAAGACACAGTCCTTGCTGTTAAGGAGTCCATAGTCTTTTAGAGGGAGATAAGATAAGTCAACAAATAAATACAATCAAGTGTCCTAGATGCCCTTACACAAGGAATGACAAAGCAGAGCATGTTTACTTTTAGTTTGGAGGCTTCAATAAGAAAAGGGTTAAGAGAGGATGTGTTTGAAGTGCAATTTGAGAAATAAGGATTGCCAGCTATCCCGGAGTGTGTGTCTTGTGTATGGGTACTGGATGGAAGGCAAGGAGTGGAAGGCATGGGTCACCAAGCAGAGAGAGAATCCTGTGCAGAAACAGGCAACAGCATGGCTTGTCAAAGATCTGGAGAGGTTTGGCGTTGCCAGAGTGTGGGATGTGTGGGGGAAGTGGTAGAGCAAGAGATAAGGTTACACAGCTAGATCAAGGTCAACTCATGGAGGATCCTGTAAAGCATACTTGGAGACTTGGACTTGAACAGGGAGGCAATGAACAGACAATGGAGGTGAGTGGCATGGTCAGGTATATGTATAAGAGTGTTTTAATGATATTTTTTGCTCTAGTTGCAAAAATAGTTCATTTTCAATGGAAAACAATTTTAGAGAACACAAGAAAAAAATGACTTATAAACTGTACACAACTCTTAATGTTCTGGAGTGTCTTCCAGAAAGAATAACAGGATATAAATGGAAAACAAAAACAAAAACAAAACTTTTTCCTACTGTCTATTCATTCAACACAGAATACTTGTGTGACCAGATGTCTGTGGAGTTTTTCCCCCCACACCAAGCAATTCTGCAGCGGACACCAACTGGATATCCTATAATTCAATTTAATTCTGATGCTATCCACCTGGAGATAGTGTCAGATCCCACAGGTTAAAGGTTCAGTTCCACAAGAATGCCCCCACTTCAGACACCAATTGCAAGTCTGGGCCACCTGTATTTCTGACCACCTGTATTTCTAACTCCAGCTATAAACTGGAGTTCCCTCAAGCCCCTCTTTGGGTTTAATTTGCTAGGATGATGCACAGAACTCAGGGAAGCATGCTTGCCAGTTTATTATAAAGGATATAACATCTAGTGGGTAGTGGCCAGGGACGTTGCTAATGTCTTACAGTGCACAGGACAGCCCCCACAACAAAGAATTTTCTGGCTCAAGTGCCAACAGTGTTGAAGTCAAGACACCCTGTTCTAAAAGAAGAAAAAACAGATCAAGAACACAAATGATAGGATTAGCTTCCATCTGATGCCATTCAATAAATATTTGTTGAATAAATTAATGCATTAAAAATTCAGTAAGTGGATTCCATCCTCTTTCCATCTGGAAACCCCATAACTTAAGCATGGCATGAAGAATTTGAATACTATATAGATATCACAGACTCAGAGATAAGACACAGGCTCATCCTCTAAATTTTGAATAAAATGATGCTGTCTAGAGAATTCAGGGAAGCCTTGGAAGATAGGACTAGAAAAAGGGAATTGATATTCATTGAGTGTCTGCTTTATATAAGCACTTTATTTAGTTGTGTGAGTTAATATTCACCACATGCCAGTGAGTGAGGTATTAGCTTTATTAACTGCGGAAGAAACAGACTCACAGAAGTCAAGTTAACTAGTCCAAGGTCATCCATCTAGTGAGAAATGGAACCAAGATTTGTAGCCGGTTATGTCTCACTCTAGAGTCTAAGTTCTTTCCACTGTACTATGCTACCTTCATGCAATAACCAAATCAAGTGACATCTCAGCCTTGAAGGATAAGTAGGAATGTGCCAAACAAAGAGGGGAAAAGAGAGGAATGGGGCATTCTGGATGTTGTGGAGCACATGCAAAGGCCCTGAGGCTGCATGATTGAAATAAATGGTATGTGGCAGGGACTGGGCCGGGGTAGACCACAAGGGATAGAGGAATACAGTAGCTACCATGCAGCTAAGTCTTTCCCAGAAGTCAGCAGCTCTTCATTTTAGCCTTTCCTGATGCTCCTCAAATAACTGAAGCCTCCCCTACACTCTGTTTTACATGTTTTTTCTTTTGCCCAGTGCTAAATTATCCCTATTCCAAGTCCAGAGGTGTCTAAACATTGGTTTAGGGTTTAGCAAATCTTTTTCTTTTCTATGACAGCAAAAATGAGCTATGTAATGTACAACTCCCTGACTGAGACACTCATTTTACAAGGCAAAATGAGTTCTAGATTAATTTGAGATATTCAAGCTCCTGTTAAGCAGCAGTGGGCAAACAATTGCCCAGAACATAAAACCTGGACTGTCAGGGAGCAGCTCTAGCTTGTTAACTGTAATGCCAGATAAATGTCACCCTTTGCTCAGGCTTTTTGATCGTTCGTTGAAAAATAAAAATAAGAAGTACTCAGTTGTACTTCCCAAGGCATTTCCTGTTTACAGGGTGTGTGTTCTAACAGCTGTGTTAGAAAGCGTGACCCAAGAGCTTTTGGATCAAATTGTCCTTTGAAGCTCCTGGGTGCCAAGCTGGGGGATTACTCCCACCCAGGCCAGAGCCTGGACTCCTGGCCTGCACCTGGCTGTTCTACGTTCCTGGCTCCTACAACCATACTGTCCTGTAATAACTACAAGAGGATGAAGGGTGCATGGTGTTCTGGAGGCCACTCCACCTTCGTGGAAGATATCATTTAACTGGATAGCAGGAAGGACAGATTCTTACAAAGCCTTTTGCAGAGATTCCTATATTTTCTGGTCACTGCTGAGGTTGCCAGGCACAGATCACAGTTGAACCCCTAAACTCTCCTGCTGTGCTTCATCCCCAATGTCTTTCCCTGCCCTGGAAACATGCAAAAAGGCAGGCTATGCACCAGGCCGCAGGACATTTGCCCAATTATTCTCTGCGAAAAGGAGTCTACTCCTGATGATGATAAGTGCTCATGCTTACAAAAAAAAAAAAACCCTTTTGAAAAATGCAGTCAATTTAAGCAAAATTTACAACTTTCAGGTCAATAATTCATTAATTTCTACTTCAGTACATTAAAAAAAAATACTCAGTCATATTTTCACAACTTTTATGTGAATCCCATTTCACACCAAAAAAGATTAATGCGTAAAGATGTTCATTACAGCATTATTTGCAATAGCAAAAACCTAAATAAAAAATAGTCAAAAAAAAATTAAATGCAATTTACAATCACAGGACAATGGGTAAAAAAAATCATGGTACATTAACAGTGAGATATGCAGCTATTAAAAGTTATACTCAAGAAGAGTATTAGTAACATATGGAAATGATTATATAATAATGTTTAATAAGCAAAACACAACTGTATATATAATTGATATTGTAACTGAAAATCATGCATAGAAAACGATTGGAAGCCAGGTGCAGTTGCTCACACCTATAATCCTAGCACTTAGGGAGGCTCAGGCAGGAAGGTCGCTTGAGGCCAAGAGTTCAAGACCACCCTAAGTAAAATAGTGGGACCTCTGTCTCTTCCATAAATAAATAAATACAAACAAAATAAAAAATAAAATTATCTGGACATTGCGCACATGCCTGTAGCCCCAGCTACTTGGGAGGATAAGGCAGGAGAATCACTTGAACCAGGAGTTTAAGATTGAAGTGAGATATGATGATACACTCTAACTCAGGCAAGAGCAAGATCCTGTCTCCAAAAAAAAAAAAAAAAGAAAACAAAAGAGAAAGAAAATGATTGGAAAGATGTACTGTGGATTGATTTTACTTCTAGAAAAGGTCAAATCTCCCTGTCTTTCTTTGTTTGGGCTGCTATAACAAAATACCTTAGACTGGGTAATTTATAAACAACAGAAACTTACTGCTCACAGTTCTGGAGGCTGGGCAGTCCAAGTTCCTGGTGCCAGCAGACTCAGCATCTGGTAAGAGCCAGTTGCTCACAAGAGGCAATGCTTTCTGTGTGTCCTCACAAGGCAGCTCCCTCAAGCCTCTTTTATAAGGGCACTTAATCCCATTCACGAAAGTGGAGCCCTTATGACTTAATCACTTCCCACAGGCCCACCTCCTAATGCTAACACATTGGGTATTAGGTTCCAACATATGAATTTTGGGGGGACACCACATTCATACCATAGATAATAGGAGCTACAGAGAAGAATAGGATCTCTCATAGTGCCTTTCGCATCCTTCTAATGCCTCTAGAGCAATTCATTTATAAATAGGGAATAATTTATAACTGGTGTGGCTGGAGACCAGAATGCCATTATTTAGTAAGAGCAAAAAAAGTAGCAGTTGTTATAACCAAGGGGAAACACACATGAATTTGAGTCTTATTCTGTTAAAATACTGAACCTATGAGGATGAGCTCCAACTGCTGGCCACAAAAAATCTCACTGCAAGAGTCTGCAGCTTTCCACTGCAAAACTAGAAAATTAAGTATCTTTCATCTTTATTTTCACAGCCTCTACCATATTTTCTAACTAATGTTAGAAGCCATGGATGATAAACAAACCGATTGCTTCCGTGATAGCCTGGGCCACAGGGAATAGGGTCGGAAGAGATAAGTCTCCCTCTAGTTACTCCATGGTGGTTTTGTTAATTGGACAGAATGGATTTCACCGCGGTTCTTGGTTTAATCCTCCCGTTTCAAGTTTGGACACCTGCGTTCCTTAACTATCCTAGCTCCAGGGGAGGATTAACAGTGAGGCAACCTCGTTTTTTAGATATTGGAAATAAATCACATAAAGTAATAAATTACTATCTATATCTATTTTAAGACTATCTTGGGTGTCTTCAAAATGTCATAGGAAAAATAAAAAGGCACACGGAGTGTGCTCTCTGAACTATTTAAACTATAAAGCCAGCAAGACCAGTGACTAAGGAGATTAAATAGATACAGATGATGGGCATAAGTCAGAAGCACGTTGTCAAAGATTAGTAGTTATTAAAGCTGTTTATCGTCCTTCCAATGGGGACAAGCAATTATAGGGTTTTTAATGGCAGTCTGGGCCATCAAGCCATTATGTAACTTTATCTTTTCTTACTCCTTTTGCCACAAGGCAAGACAATTTCCTCTACAATAAATAAATTTCCTCTGTTTCTAACATACTATGGGGGTGTAATCCTGGGTCAGCCACCCACCTCTTGGGACTCAACTTTCCTCATTTGCTAAAGGAGAGAGTCGGTTTTTGCAGTTCTGACATTCTGTGTTTCCCTAAAGGAAAATGTTTAGATAGTTCTAGAACATGAGTTATCATATATCATTCACTCTAAGTCACATTTAATTATAAGACACATCATAATTTTATGTACCACTAAGAAAAAATCCTGCCAACTAAAGTATGACACAATGCCTTAATTATACGCCTGTGACCCCGGAATCAGTGACACCAACCTCTCATGCTATGAAATACGGGACAATTCCTCCTGCCCTCAATCGCGTCGGTTGGCTTATCTTAGGCAATTGTTTTGTATATATCCCAGTAACAAAACATAGCACAATTTTATTTATCCGTGGGTATCTTTCTTTCTCAGGTCCCATAAAACACTTGCTTCTTGTTTTTTCACGATAATATATGGAATTGCAATCATTTCTCTGACGATGAATGTTTGCTACAACTAATATCAGATTCAAGTCCTACTATTTCCATGCCTTCTGCAAATACAGTAACTTTGCATTTCAATGCCAAATCATAGTGTAATTTTTTATAATTTAAACAGCAACTCAGCTTAACATGTTATTACCAACAATGTACTTAACTCAGTTGAAGTCATGAACAGCTATGACTAAGTTTGAGCCTGGGCAGACCAGGGCAGCTATATCACGACTGCAGTCTAACTGACATCAGTGTAAGCAATATCCCAATTGACTCCAGAGATGTTTAAAACAAGGGAAGGGGAAGGTGGGGACATAAATGTGTGCTTTGGGACTGATAAATTTAGATGTCTTATTCACCTCCAGTGAGAGATGTCTGGCATATAGTAAGCATACACTCAACATATGTAGGTTGTCGAAGGATTAAACGAAAGGGTGGATGAAAGGATAGATGAAAGAATGAATGCACAACAAATGAGTAGCTAATTGGGAATGCTGAAAAGGTACCTCACTGCCTTTTTTGAGTTTGTTTCTTTTTTTTTTTTTTTAAGACAGAGTCTCACTTTGTTGGCCTGGCTAGAGTGAGTGCTGGGGCATCGGCCTAGCTCACAGCAACCTCAAACTCCTGGGCTCAAGCAACCCTACTGCCTCAGCCTCCCGAGTAGCTGGGACTACAGGCATGCACCACCATGCCCGGCTAATTTTATATATATATATTAGTTGGCCAA
Organism: Mirza zaza; assembly: GCA_008750895.1. Classification (NCBI taxonomy): domain Eukaryota; kingdom Metazoa; phylum Chordata; class Mammalia; order Primates; family Cheirogaleidae; genus Mirza; species Mirza zaza. The sequence goes on from VSMD01014581.1 coordinate 221,741, forward strand.
TTAATTTCTTTCTATTTATACTAGAGATGGGGGGTCTCACTCTTGCTCAGGCTGGTTTCGAACTCCTGACCTTAAGCAATCCGCCCGCCTCAGCCTTCCAGAGTGCTAGGATTACAGGTGTGAGCCACCACGCCCGGCCAAGTTTGTTTCTTATTTGATGGCAAACTGTCCTGCAGTCTTGCATCACCAGAGCTGGCTGGAATCCTGAGTGTCCCAACCCTCACTTAGGACTTTGGCATCTGGTTCACATTCCTTTTTCTCCCCCTCTCCCTCCTGTGCCTCTGTCACACTATGATACTTCAAGGTCCGTGCAAAAGATGCAGCGTAACAGAAGATCTTACATTTCCTTGACTCCTCGACACCAGTGGCCTTGACCTCTTATTATCTCTGGCAGCCTATTCTCAGCCCTCTTCCTCCTCATCCTTGTTTCGCAACCATTCTATGACATTCCATCCTTGCATACTGACTGCATATTTGCATATATATGCAAATATGACTGCATCCTTGCATATTTCTTCCTTCCTCACTTCTGCACTCAGGAAGCTAGAAGCCATCACACAGATTCATTTGCTCTAACTTCAGGTGACTCTCAAACTGCTGCTAGCCTGGTCCTTGTGCCATTTTTCACAACCTCTCTCACCCATTCCCATTTTTCCTCAAACCCTCAACACCTTCACCTTCATGTTCTGCAAATCGTCCTACTTTCTACTTTATGAGAAAAGTAAAGCCAGGAGGTTGGAATCCCCTAACCTTTCTTGCCAAAACCTAAAAACTCTGATTCTACCTTTTCCTCTCTCTCCTCTCTCAGGGAAACATTTTTCCCAGTCCAAGGCTAACCCCTCCATGTGGCTCCTGCCTACGCCTCCGGAAACTCTCACTCTGTTTCTTATCCCCTCTGTCTCCTCTACTGAAAGCTTTGTGTCTACTTGATCTTTCCTGACAACATCTAAATATTCATATCTCTACTCTCTTTCAAATCAACTCCCACTCGCCCACTCTTCTAGCTTGCCCTTTCTCTCTCCTTCAAAGCTAGGTTTTTTAAGTCTACCTATTATTATCGTCTCCACTTTCACCTGCCATTCACTTAAAAGTCCACTGCACTCTGGCAAACATGCTAACCCTGCCAATTAAACTGTCCTCTAAGGTCACTAATTACCTCCATATGGCCTATCCTTATCTTACTTGACCTCTCTCCGGTATTTAATACTATGAAATACTATCTCCCTGACACTCCTTCCTTTGTGGTTTTTGTGACATCCTTCTCTCCTCCTTTTTCATGTCTTTCTCTGTTTTATTTTTTGATCAGACAGAAGAAGTTTCTTCAGCCTTTTGCTCTCTCCGGTCTACTTCTGAGCTTTCTTTGATGGTCTCAATCACAAACACCACTTTAGCTTCCACATACGACCCACGGCCTCCAATCTATATGTCAAACTGAAACTTGCCTCCACGTTGATGATAACGTGTCTGTGTTAGTCGTTTTGCATTACTATAAAGCAGGGGTCCTCAAACTTTTTAAACAGGGAACCAGTTCACTGTTCCTCAGACCGCACATTCCACATATGCGCACTGTGGACCCGGGACAAGTCGGCTGCTAAGCAGGACAGGCAGCGGCGGCAAAAACACCTGGCGGGTGGGATAAATATCCTCAGTGGGTCGCATGTGGCCCGCGGACCGTAGTTTGAGGACGCCTGCTATACAGGAAATACCCAAGGCTGGGTAATTTGTAAAGAACAGAGTTTTATTTGGCCCATGGTTCTGCAGGCTGTACAAGAAGCTTTGGACCAGCATCTGCTTCCAGTCACGGCTTCAGGGAGCTTCTAGCCAAGGCAGAAGGGGAAGGGGAAACAGCCGTGTCATATGCAGAGAGAGGGAGCAGGGTGGGAGAGGGGCCAGGCTCCTTTTCTTCCTCTGCTTAAAATACTTCAACTGCTCCCCCAGAAGCTTTCCGGGTAAAATTAAAACACCTTAACACGTAAGGTCCTCCGTGATTGCCTCCTGACTACATATTTAGCCCCTTTTCTACCAAGTACCTCACACTTCTTTTTCTCATCATGTTTGACCGAATGCACATGTTTCATGCCCCTGAGCTTCCTCCCAGGATACTCTCCTACCCTCTCGTCTCGGTCTAGCTAACTCACTGCTGGACATCCTTCTCAAACATCTCTTCCCCTGTGAAGCCTTCCTTCACTCCCTCAACCCTATGAGTGCCTCTCTCTGTTCTACAACAGCAACCAGTACACGCCTCTGTTGCCTCTGTTGTCATTAACGATTTATTTATTTGTCTGCCCTAGAAAATAACACTCCATGAAAGCAAGGACTGTATTTTTTGGCTCAAGATGTTATAAATATTAGAATAAAATGAATGAATGAATGAATTGCTGAGCTTTTAAGTCTAAAAATAAGGTCAAGTAAATAAACAGTTGTTTTATAATTAAGAGAGAGTAAAAATTGTGGATCAACTCAGTAGTAGTAATAACAGTGAAAGAATTGTGGGAAAAGCACTTTATTATAGTTAGATATCTACGTTTATTTATATCTCTCTCATCCCCTTAAATGTGTCAGCACGGTTATTACTAACATTCTGTTTTCTTAATGATATTCTAACTTTTTAAGTGAAAAAAAACCTAATTTATTAGGAAAATATGTTAATGTGAACTCCCAATAAAATAAATTCAAGGGGAGCTGAAGTACTTGAAACACAAATCCAGACACCGTAGTACACCTTAGGCAGTTGAGGTTTTCTCACTGAACACCTTAACTAGTTAAACTTCTCAAGATTTTATCCCAAGTTTCATTTTATACCTTTTATCATATCCAGTTTTACTTTTGTACAGCAAAAATTACTATGAATATCATGTTCCATTTATTAATATATTGAAGTTCTTTGTTTATCTAATACTTTTTGACTCTTAAAGACAGTATATAGCTCTTCCAAGCAAACATATTTCAAGTACAGCAAATAATAAAAGACTTAATTCATATTGATATCTTAGTACTAATTCATTCATTTCAACTGGTATATACTGTTCCATTGTATGACTATCCCACAATCTATTCATTTTTTCTACTTCTAATTTGTTGCTGTTTTGATACGATAAACGTACTCAGACATGGTTTCTTGCACACATGAGAAAGAGTTCTTCTAGGGTATCTCCCTGAGAATCATGTTCTTATTATAATAATGGAGTATTCGATTCCATCTAACACTGCATATTCAACTTTACCAGTTCTTGCCCATACCTCCCTCAGTGCCAGGCACTATTCTAGGCACTGGGGATTAGGCCTGTGTATTAATAAAAGGAAGTCCCTTCCACTCTCATGGAACTTGCATTCTAGTAGTGGTGGTAGTAGGAGGATGCAAACAATAAACTGTATACATACAAACTCCCACACCCTCACCAACACTCAGACATTTTTTCTTAGTTTTACTGATCTGATAGGTATAAAATGATAGGTGGTTGTTTTAATTTGCATATATCTGATTACTAATACATTCTACCATTTTTCCTTATGTTTATACACCAATTTTAGTATTCCTCCTTGTGAAATCCTTAATCATATCTTTTGCCCATTTTTCCCCTGTTGTCTTGTTCTCAAGAATTTATGGGAATATTTTACACAAAACACTAATCTTGATCAGGCACGGTGGTTCACACCAGTGATCTCAGCACTTTGGGAGGCGGAGGCAGGAGGATCACTTGAGGCCAGGAGTTTGAGAGGAGCCTGAGCAAGAGTTATACACCTACACTACTGAAAATAGAAAAAAATTAGCCGGGCATGGTGGCATGTGCCTGGAGTCACAGCTACTTGGGAAGCTGAGGCAGGAGGATCGCTGAGCCAGGAGTTTGAGGCTACAATGAGCTATGATGATGCCACTGTACTTTAGCCTTAGAGACAGAGCAAGACCCTGTCTCAAAAAAAGCAAGACCCTGTCTATATTTTTGGTTCTAGACATTGTAAATATACATTGCTAGCTGCTAGCTTGACTTCTTACTTTGAATCTTTTTGTTGTAAAGAAGTTGTAATTTTAATATAATGAAATATTGTAATCCCAGCACTCTAGGAGGCTGAGGCAGGAGGATTGCTTGCTACCAGGCTCAAATTATTTAAAAAGCATTTCCTTCTACAAGGAAATGAAAATATTCTCCCAGATTTTCTTCTGAAAATTTTAAAGTTTTTCTTTGACATTTAGAAGACTAATCCACCTACCACCCAGAATTTTCTTTTTTTTTTTGAGACACAGTCTCGCTTTGTTGCCCAGGCTAGAGTGAGTGCCATGGCATCAGCCTAGCTCACAGCTACCTCAAACTCCTGGGCTCAAGCGATCCTCTTGCCTCAGCCTCCTGAGTAGCTGGGACTACAGGTATGTGCCGTCATGCCCAGCTAATTTTTTCTATATATATTAGTTGGCCAATTAATTTCTTTCTATTTATAGTAGAGACGGGGTCTCACTCTTGTTCAGAGCTGGTTTCGCACTCCTGACCTCCAGCAATCTGCCCGCCTCGGCCTCCCAGAGTGCTAGGATTATAGGCGTAAGCCATTGCGCCCGGCCGTATTTTCTACATGGTATGTAGTAACTGTGTAATATTTTTCTCTGTGGAAACCAATTATCTTAGCACCACACCTTGACTAACATATCCCTTCCTCATTGATTTGCAACATCAAGCACTTGTGATAGGACAAATTCCCATCCATGTTTAGAGCAGTTTCTAGACTCTCTCGCTGTCCACTTGGTCTATTTGCCTACCCCTTGGCCAACCTGATACTACCTTAATTCCTATTGTTTTATACTAACTTGAAATGATGCAGCACAACTTCTCCCAGAATTGCTCTGAACTTATAAATTACCTTGAGAAGAATTAACATCTTCACTGAGTCTTCCTTTAACAAAATATAGTACCTCCCAGTGGTTGTCTAGGTATTTTATCTCTTTCACTATGGTTTCATAGTCATCTTTACAACTGTCCTACACACCTTCAGTTAGGTTTATTCTTATTTATATTATGGGGTTTTATTTTTGCTAAATAGGAAACTTTATTACAGTTTCTAATATTTTGTTTCTCCTATATCAGTATAAAGCTCATTTTTGTGTTTTACTCTTATTTCTAGGAATTTCCCTGAACCCTCTTACTTTAATAGTTGTAGATGGCCTTGAATTTTCTATGTAGATAATACATTGATTGTGAATACAATTGTTTGTTTCTTCCTTTCAAATCCTTATACATTTGATTTCTTTTTATCTTATGGCTGCAGGATACAAAATCAACACACAAAAATCAGTAGCATTTCTATACACCAACAGTAAATAATCTGAAAAAGAAACCAAGAAAGTAATTCCATTTATAATAGCTATAAGTCAAATAAAATATTAATATTAGATCATTATCAAAAGCGTAGTTTATTATATCTCAAGCAAGAATAGTATAATTAATCAAATGCACCTAAACTATCAACACAGTTTTGCCATCTTAGTGATAGCTAGTTTATGCCAGCAGTGAAGAAGCCTGGAGAGTGAGTAGTGATGAAATGGCAAAAGGCGTTTTCCATAGCTTGTTGAGAATTGAATATTTTTCCTTGAAACAAGTGGTCCAAAGCCTGGAAGAAGTGGTAGTCAAGTTGTTGCAAGGTTTAGTGAATATGGTGGATGACAGGGAATTTCCAAGTTCAGCCTCTGTCGTTTGAGCAGTATTGTTTGCACAACTTATTGTCGAGCATTATATTGCAAGAGGATTGACCTGTCTCTACTGACCAATCTTGGCTGCTTAATCACAAGCATCCTCATCATTTTGTCCAACTGGTCGCAGTAGACATCCACTATAATCGACTGACAAGGTTTCTTGAAGCTGTGGTGGATAATACCAACACTGGACCACCAAACAGACACCATTAGCTTTTTAAGGTAAATATTCAGTTCTGAACTGTGTTTCAGTACTTGATCTTTATCCAAGCATTGTGTCCAACGCTGTTGTCAAAAAGCATCCAGTTTCCATCACACGTAACAATACAGTGTAGAAATGGTTCGCCTTTATGTCATGACAGCAAAGAAAGGCCACCTTCAAGTTGACTTCTCTTCTGACACTCATTTAATTCATGTGGTACCCATCTATCCAGCTTCTTTACCTTGCCCATTTGTTTCAAATGGTCCAATATTGTTAGAATAGTAATGTCAACCCTTGCTGCTAATTCATGTGTAGGTTAAGATGGATTTGCTTCCACTACAGCTTTCAGCTCATCATTATTCACCTTGGTCTCAGGTCTCCTGCGTGGCTCATTTTCAAGATTAAAATCACCAGAACAGACCTTCTCAAACCACTGACATACCATGCATTCATCCTTCCCAAACGTTTTGTTGATATTTCAAGCTGTCTGCATTGCATTGGTTCCATGATGGAACTCATATTCGAAAATAACACACATTTTTGACTTATCCATGATTTCACAAAAATTGCTTAAAAAAATTGAAAGATAATCACAAGCCAAACCATGCATTTGAAAGAATGAGTATGCGCCTTCACAATAAACATAAAACAAGAAGTGTCAAAGTAAAATGTCAGAGATACCAACTGCCAAACTTAGTACTTAAGGAAATCAGACATTTTATACTTAATAAGCTAATACCTAGGACTAAACTTAACTAAAGAAGTGAAAGATCTTTGTAAGGAAAACTATAAAACATTGATGAAAGAAATTGAAAAAGACACAACCAAATGGAAAGATATTTCATGCTCATGGATTGGAATAATCAATATTGTTACAATGTCCATACCACCCAAAGCGATCTACAGATTCAATGCAATCCCCATCAAAATATCAATGACTTCCTTCATGGAGATAGAAAGAAAAAACCTAAAATTTATATAGAACCAGAAAAGACCCAGAATAGCCAAAGCCATCCTCCATTACTAAGTTTAATGGAAGTAGTGATGATAGACATTCTTGTCTTATTCCTGACTTTAAAGGAATACTTCCAACAAACATTTAACCATTAAGTATATGCATTAAATATATTGTTTGCTATAAATTCAGGATGAATACCTAAATTTATCAAGTTAAGGAAATTCATTCTACATTTGCTAAGAATGTTTACTGTGAATTAAATTTTATTAAATGTTTTATTAAATGTTTACTCTGAATCCATTGAAATGATTATTTAATTTTTTCTCCTTTAATGTATAAGTATAGTAAGCTATATTAATACTTTTCTAATGTTCTAATATTATATTCTGGGATAAGGCCAGATTATAAATATTAATTCTAATGTCTTGCTGGATTTAATTTTCTATTATTTTGTTTAGGATTTTTATATCTCCATTTATAAGAGATTGGTCTATAATTTTCTTTTCCCATCTATCCTTGTCTGGTTTTGGTATCAAAATTCTGCTAGCATCATAAAATAAATTCTGGCCATTTCCTTTTTGTCTATTCTCTGGAATAAATCTCTTTGGCAGAACTTGCTTATAAACCCTCTGGCCCTGGTCTGTTTTGTTTTGCTTTTATAGGTAGATTTTAAAATACCAATTCAACTTTTTAAAAATATCTATAGCTCTCTAATTAGATTTTGTATTTCTTCTTGAGTCAGTTTTGGTAAGTTTTACTTTTCTAGGGAACTGGCCATTTCATATGTTTTCAAATTTAGTTGCATAAAGTTTATAACATTCTCTTATATTTTAAAATAAATATACTATATATGCAGTGACTTTCTCTTTTCATTCCTGTCAGTTTTATTAGTCTTTTCAAAGTATCAGATTTTTGGTTTTTTGATCCTTTCTATTATGTCTTCATTTTAAATTTTATTAATTTCTGCACTTCTATTATTTTCTTCCTTTTACTTTCTTGTATGTATGCTATTGTTCCATTGTCCTGTGTCTTGAGTTAGACACATGGCTCATTAATTTCTAATCTTTCTTCTTTTCTAAATAAATAGTTTAAATCTTTTGTAAATTTCTCTGCACACATTTTAAAATATGTTTTATTTATTATTTAGCTCTCTATATTATCTAATTTTAGTTGTGATTGCTCTTTAACTCATCAATTATGATTGATTCATAAAGTTATTTAGAAGTGTTTTTTAAATACCTGAATATACAGTGTTATTCAAGTATTTTTTTGACTGATCAGAGATATGATCTATGTGATACTGATTTGTCGTTATCTAGGCTGGAATGGTGGCATGATGCCATCAGTGACCTGGATCCTTCTATCTTTCTGTTCCATCATCCTACTACAGGCTTTCATCACATACTTTTTTTGTATTTCTCATAGTTTCCAGTAAAATGGCTTGCACATAGGATACATGTAGAATACATCCTACACCATGCTACATAAGAAGGAATTATCAGCCCAAAGTCAATATATTATCGTGAGATTTATCATGAATCAGTCTCATCAGTTTTTCTCTCAGAAATCAAAATTCAGGGTTCAGAATCCCATTCTGGAGTTGTTCATCAGAATTCTGGGATCTAGGCCGGGCGCGGTGGCTCAAGCCTGTAATCCTAGCTCTCTGGGAGGCCGAGGTGGGCGGATCATTTGAGCTCAGGAGTTCAAGACCAGCCTGAGCAAGAGTGAGACCCCATCTCTACTATAAATAGAAAGAAATTAATTGGCCAACTAATATATAGAGAAAAAATTAGCCGGGCATGGTGGCACATGCCTGTAGTCCCAGCTACTTGGGAGGCTGAGGCACCAGGATTGCTTGAGCCCAGGAGTTTGAGGTTGCTGTGAGCTAGGCTGACGCCATGGCACTCACTCTAGCCTGGGCAATAAAGTGAGACTCTGTCTCAAAAAAAAAAAAGAATTCTGGGATCTATCCCATGCTCCAGCTCTGGACCTGCAGGGCTGGCTCCAATAGCCAGCATTTGGGAATATTTGTTAGATTAAAGAATGCATAATTAGAAAAAAACGAATACTCCTGGCAGGCTAACTTTGCTAGCCCCAAACTAGGAATGGATGGCAAATGTCGCACGCAAACAGCAATCCAATGCTCTTGCTAAAGAGATTGGAACTAGAACAAAGCAGGCTTAGTATGCAAGCACAAGCATCACGTACTGCACATTCTTGGAGAGAACAATTTAAGGAAAATTAGTTTGTAAGTAATAACATTCTGAAAGCTTCTCAAACACATGTTCACAAATCTTCTAGCCAAACAACATAAGTAGTGTCTGTCCACTCAGGACAGCAGCCATTCCACACCAAATACTGTCCACAATGCAATCTAGACAGGTGATCCAAAGGCACACATTGGGGAGCAGGAGACTGAAGTTTAGGGTAAATAATTTCGATTGTGTTCTGTAGGCCATGCTTGACTGTCCTATAACTGTGCCCTTCCACCTTGCTTTGGCTGAGTGAACACAGCCTGGGTGTGGTTGCTCATAAATATCCCCAAAGAGCAATGACTATTCTTTTGGATTCCTGTACACACCATCTCTCTTCTGGGAGAACTCTGGGGGGTGTGTCCAGGCCTCTCAATGAAGTTTTAATCAAAGCACAATTTCCTTCCCGTTGCTGCTTTTGGAATGGCCCTGTTCTCCGAGTCCTAGTTTTGACAACAGCACCTCCGCTGAACTTTCCATAGCAGCTCTTGGATCTCTGCCTACTCCCTCCCATCTGCACGCCCCCATTTCCTCTCTTCTGTTTTGGCTCTGCGTGGTTCTTCTCAGTATAGTGGCTGAAGAGTAATGAACCCAAAATACCTAAGTAACAAATGAGTCACCACCCTTCCACAGCAGAACTCTGATAATCAGCGGGCGGTAAATAGCAGAGGAGGTGGCTGCCCAGAGAAAGAGAGACAGAGACAGAGACAGAGAGAGAGAGAGAGAGAATAGAAACAAAATGAGCAAGTTGGCAGAGGTGGCTGACAGCAGCTGAGTGGGCGGAGGGGGCGGGGAACTTGGGTGGCTTGCAAAGGTGAGATCAGCACTGTGGCTTGTCACACCCTGGCTGACTCAGGCTAAGCTCAGGCCCCCCAGGAACTGTTCACACTGGGCTGTCTAGTAAAACTCAGCTGTACAAGTCACCTGCTGTCCTCTTTTGTTTACAGGTTCTGAGTCCTAGGGCTTAGAATTCTTTGTTCAAGTTACTGCAAACCTGCTAATCGGGGACTTGCAGTAATAATGCTCCAGGGCCATTACCTTTCTGGTTACACGGTATGTGGGTGATGAAAAGAGTCAGGGCAGAATTTAAATTTCTTCTTTTCACTTTTTTGTTTGTTGGGATTTTTTAGAATGCGTCGTTCCCCCAAAACCTTATCTTGAAATATAATGGTGGAGCTGGGTGGCCACCTCACAGCCAAGGCTCCAGGCAGCTCCGGACATGACCATGAAGGACACCTAAGAGGCCGGGGCTCTGCTGAGATCCTGGGGTGCTGTCCCTTCAGGACTCGCTTCGCTGAGAAGCCACTGGGCATTTGGCCTGGTAGCTTAGGACATGACTCCTACTGTTTTTGCTTTTCTAAGTAAAAAAGGAGTGGCACAGGCCTTAGAACATGCCTCATGGTCTGACTCCATGGGGCTCTCCCTGGCCAGCCCACAGTCCTTCTCTAAGATTTTTAAACTGTCACAACAAGAACAAGAGGCCAGAAAGAAAAACCATGTGTGCAAGGAACAAGGGCTAAGATGCATCCAGGACCGTTACTGTGATAGGACCGCCAGGAGACTCTTTTGAAAAAATAATTATAAAAGGTCCCCTGAGATAGGCTGTCTCAGATCATGAGGACAACAGGATTTGGTCACAAGTTGTCTGGTTCTCTTTTAGGTCAAAACCAGGAAGTTCAGGGACTCGCTTACAAACAGAGGAAAACAAAATAAGTTGATATGGATTTTTAAGCCTCCAGCCACGTTCTGCTTCACTTGACCCTGTGGTGGGGGCCCAGAGCCCGCCTTTAGTTTTATCTCCTGCTGCTCTCCCACCCCTATCCCGCATAAGTTTAAAACCAGATGCCATGACTTGGAAAAAGCAAAGCTTGATCTCAAGGGGGAGTGGAAAGATTTAAAGCAAACACAGCTCTGGTAGCTAGAAATAAAGCGACTATAGCCCCTGTAAAGAAAGACCAGCCCAAGACCTGATAAAGTACTTGAAATTTCCGAATCTATTCAGTTCCTTAAAAGTGCTGCCTGTAGTCACTCGACTTCTGCTTGGCTAAATAACTGAAAATCTTATTTGGAAATAATTCATGAGCATCACCTCAGGAAAGCATATTCTTGGCCTCAGAAGTCATTTCAAAATGCCTTTTGCTATAAACAATACATGATTGTTACAAAAATGAAAGTAAAACAAAAAATGATAGCCGTAGTTCCAACCCTCAACCATTAACATTTTAGTGTGTTTTCTTCTAGTTCTTTCTATTCTCTTAATACAGTTGTACTCATTCTGCATGTATAGAAATGTGTATGCTGCTTTTTGCTAAATATATCTTACAGTTTTTCCCTGTTATCATATGGAAAATTATACAACCATAATTATTAATGGCTGCCTAATAATCCAGAGTTAATTTAATCATTTCTCTGTGTTTTCGATTTTAAATTTGTTCCCAGCTTTTAAAACTATGTATTTATTTAATTAATGTACAAAATTTGGAGATTTTTGCATCAGCCCCACAACTCGCCATGTGGCAAATGCTACCAGTATCTAGACCAGTGACCTGCCTGCCTGCAGGAGGAAACTGCAGGACAATCAGAGGGAGCTGCCAATATAGACCTTTCAGGGGAATCTAGCCCCTGTTGAGCTGTGACTCGTGGGTTTCTGGTACAGGGGTCTTGAAGGACATAGGAATTGCCTGAGGCAGTGTCACAGCCAAGTAGCTATGTATTTCCCTGTCAAATGTGAATTCCATCTCCAGGTCAACATTATTAAGCATCCTGGAGAAAAGAAATAATATTTTCAATGAGTGAAAAGAACAATAAAACAAAGGACAGGGACAACATGTAGCAAAACTGAGAAGCTCATTTTTTTTTTTTTTTTTTTTTGAGACAGAGTCTCACTCTGTTGCCCAGGCTAGAGTTAGAGTGCCATGGCGTCAACTTAGCTCACGGCAACCTCAGACTCCTGGGCTCAAGCGATCCTTCGGCCTCAGCCTCCTGAGTAGCTGGGACTACAGGCATGCGCCACCATCCCCGGCTAATTTTTTCTATATGTTTTTAACTGGCCAATTAATTCTTTCTATTTTTAGTAGAGATGGGGTCTCGCTCTTGCTCAGGCTGGTTTCGAACTCCTGACCTTGAGTGATCCTCCCGCCTCGGCCTCCCAGAGTGCTAGGATCACAGGCTTGAGCCACCCACCACACGCGGCCTGAGAAGCTCATTTTTAAACATAAAGTGTCATGGTGTTTCTTATTCTGATTTCTTATTGGAGTATTCTGGCATATTTCATGTGGGCTTCCCTGGTTGGGTATCTGCTGGAGAAATGTGTTTCAAGAAACAGAGTTAGGGCGGAAGAAGCAGAGAGATTAGGCCCGAGTCAGGATGGGCAGAATCAGCTGTGGGTATGATGTATCACTTGCCAAATAGCTCATAGTTTTATGATTATCATTAAATATTTCACGTAAATGCTTTCTTTGAAAGGCAAGTCCTGTGTTATGTAGAATACAGTTCCTGAGCATAATAGAAGAGAATGTGCTCTGTACTAAGTACTTCTTAGTGATTATTTCATTTAAGAATCTCGACAATCCATAGTTAAATGTTCTTTTCCCCATTTTGCATATGCGACAATTAAACAGTAGAAAAGGAAAATAACTCACGTTTGGCTAATAAATGTATGAGCCAAGATTAGAACTTTAAAGTCAGCCACATTATGCTGCCTTCCTTGTTAAACTTTGCAATAAAAAATGAGTTAATACTTATTCATTAAAGGGCGGGCTTCTCTGAGATCCAGGAGTCACCATTATGGGTCGGCAGGATCATTCATAGCATTCTTTTGAGGGGCTAGTTAAAAGCAATCCAAGAAGACTGGGAGTCAGCTGGGTCAACTACGGATGAAGAACTCTCCCATGGAGTTCCTAAAGGCCCCATAGAAGCTCTGACAACAAGGAGGCCACAGGACAGCTGTGCCTCCCATTTTCTCCAGGGCCAGTTCTGGGGACACATTATAGTTGACAAAAATGAAAACTATTGCTTCTATTGCACTTTTTAATGAATGACTGAATTATAACATAAATATCTGTTTTCCCACTATACTTAAATTTTATAATGTCAGAGACCATGTCTGTCCTTTGCATTGCTATATTCACACTGTTTGTACCATGCTTGGTCTATAGATTATCTTAGTCCATTCAAGCTGTTATAACAGAATGCCATAGATTGGGTGGCTTATAAGCATCAGAACTTTGTCTCCCACAATCCTGGAGGCTGGAAAGTCCAAGATCAAGACATGCTGGTTCATAGATGGTGCCTTGCACTGTGTCCTCATTTGGCTGAAGGGATGAAGGAGCTCTCTGTGGTCTCTTTTATAAGATCACTAACCCCATTCATAAAGGCTCTGCCCTTATGACCTACTCAGCTCCTAAAGGCCTTGTTTCCAAGTATCATCACATTGGGGATTAGCTTTCAACATGTGAATTTGGGAAACATTCAGTCTATAGCATAGATGCTCAATAAAGTTTGTTGGATGAATGAATGGAAGTAATATCT